>JAHIAM010007183.1:0-73401 GCA_021605205.1 Aegilops longissima
CAAGCAAGAAACTGAGATTGCAATCTGGATATTGCGAATATAAGATGAAAGCTTTATTGATCAAGGTGGGGTTCGTGACGCCTTTGTCCGGTCGTTGAACACAAACGGCACGCCGGGTTGCAGCTATGGCGTAACTTTAATCTAAACAAAACCCAAGGTCTAAACGGTGCCCTAAGGGCTGTATATATGGAGGAAGAGGGGGAATTTCGTGGCCCTTGGTGGAGGGGTCCAAATCAACCCTAACTCTTGTTTCCCCACACATACGGACTCTAAAAACAGCCTATACTTAAGTATTTCGAAATTACATGGGCCTGGCCCACTAATAAGGTGACGAGCACCTAGAATAGCCTCGGGACGACATTTATGAAGTAGCATCTTGTATATTTCGTCCAAGGCTTCATGCATCCATTATGGTGGCTTCAAAGTCCTGAAATCATCACTTGTAACTCCGTTTGTTCCCTTGCGCATGGCATTATCTCCATGCTTGTTGTTGCTCCAATGTCCATCCTTCTCCAAGCTAGGGCCTTCATTTGTAAGCAAAACAAATGTATCCAATTTAGGCAGCATCATATTCTCATGAACATTAGAATCACTACCAAAAACGAAAGTACCGATAATTTAATTGGCGGCATGAGCTCTAGTAATTGGTCCAAAGATATGTAGCAAGAGGGGCTGTGGGTGTAACAATGGTATTGATGTCCTCATCAAGTTGTCCTAGGTCGCTTCGTCGACTGACCGGTGGGCACAACAGCTTTACCGCGCCCGGCCACCGGGTCATGCGTCGACTTGGACCTTCCTTTCGAGCGAGGAGGGTCGACGTCTTCCTCCTCTTCTTCCTCCTCCTCCTCATCATCAGAGTCATCATCCTCCTCATCCTCTTCGCCGTTGACTCCCATTCCTCCTGACTCTCACCTCCACTTCCTTCTTCTTCTTGGCTGCTTCCTGCGCGCCTGGGCATCGAGTACATCTCGGTGGTGACCTAGAAGACAACAAAACAAGGTGACAACAATCGACGAAATTGACATCAAACAGAATGAATGCAGCAGAATCACAAATAAGATAAATAGTGATACCTTGTCTGGTTGGTAACTCTGGTCGAGTGGTGGAATCCTCCTAGCTCCGCGAGGGTTGTCTTTATTTCCTGTGATGGCAGTCATCCACTTCTCTAGTATGGCGTTGTCAACCTCCTCCGGATGGACCCGAGTGGTATCATCCGTACTGGAGTACATCCACATCGGATGACCTCGGTATTGGAGTGGCTGGATACGCCGTCGGAGAAAAACCTCCAGGAGATCCATGCCGGTCACCCCTTCGCGAATAAGCTGGACTACACGCTCCATCAGAAGCTTCACTTGGCCTTCTCCTCTAGCAACACCTTCAGGGAAGACGGTTTGTTCACTCGACTCATGGAGAAAGGAGGGAGCCCAATGATCGCCCAAGGCCGGCTGGTCTTGGCAAGAAACCAGGTCGATCGCCACCTCTAACCGAAGTCGGGAGAGTCATAGCCGGAAAGGCGCTCTTCCCCTCATCCGACTCCGAGTCCCCACACATTTGGATTACTTGGGTCTTCTCGTCATTCGGGCTCATTTTCTTCACCGTCTGAGAGCGACAGGTGAATATGTGCTTGAAAAGACCCCAATGCGGTCGACAACCCAAGAAATTCTCGCAGAGCAAAACGAAAGCAGCCAGATACACAATGGAGTTTGGGGTGAAATGATGGAGTTGCGCTCCAAAAAAGTTCAGAAACCCCCGGAAAAAAGGATTTGGCGGCAGAGAAAACCCCCTATCTACGTGGTGGCTAAGAGGACGACTCACCCTCTTCTCGCTGCGGTTGCCACTCGCGTCCGGAAGGCTCGCCGACCCGTGGGGGATCAGTCCTTCATTGGCCAGATCGGTGAGATCTTTTTTGGTGATGTTCGACCGGATCCAGTCTCCTTGGACCCAGCCCTGCGGCAGCTTGGAACGCGAAGAGGAGCCGCCTCTACTGGGTGCTCTCCCCTTGGCCTTCGCTGCCGCCCTCTTCACCTGCTCCAGTATGCGCGGTCTTGTCCTTCACCATGGTCGCCAAGTAGAAAGGTACCGAAGCTGCGGTCTGTGGGCGGACGGAGAGCGTGGCGAGAAAGTTTTGGAGGCGGAGAGAGGAGAAATCTGAGGGCGCACTATTCAAAATGCCCAGTCCAACGCCTTATATGGGGTCGCTTCCGAGTGGCTGACCTGTAGGCCCAGGCAATCCTGTCACGATCCCGCAACAGGCGCGCGCACGATACATGGCGAAAAAGGCGGCGCAAGGATCGAGGCGTCATCGTCTTATCCCATCCGAGTGCCGCGGTTTTCTCCGCTTCGCGCGCTTCCCAAAATTCAGATCCCGCGAAATCCGCTAACCGCAGAGCGACTCGTCAGATAACAGATTTCCTCAGATCCGCCGCCGAAATCTTCAGTTCACAAAGTTCACTCGACAAACGTGAAGAATGGATCAAGGCGATCGAAAGAAAGGTTGATGCCATCACCAAAAGGTCATTGATCCGAGTAAGACGACTCACAACATGAAGAACAGGTCGGAAAGATTATCAACTCCTTCCTCACTCAAACCTCGATCCATTCGGGGCTAATGATGAAGTCATGTACAGGGTAGGGTCATAGACCTGCCCAAAGGTACCTTCCACAAGGACACTCACAAGAGAAGTAGCCTTCCAAATGACCTGGTAGACTCCCTCGACAGATTAAAAGACACTGACTATGAAGACCCACTCGACCACCAAGAGTCCAAGAGCCACTCGGTGTCCAAACAATCAGTAGTTAAATAGTCTTTATGACCTTAATGACACTTTATGTAGGGCATTACCAAGAACGCCTAGCCTTAACGCATACCTTAAACCTCTCACACGTGGGCTGGCTGGGGTCCTGGCACACTCTATATAAGCCACCCCCCTCCACAGGTAGAAGGGTTCGCACCCCTGTAACACATACGCAGATAATCTAGTCGACCACCTCAGGGCTCCGAGACGTAGGGCTGTTACTTCCTCCGAGAAGGGCCTGAACTCGTAAATCCCTTGCGTATAAAACTACTCCATAGCTAGGATCTTGCCTCTCCATAGCTACCACCCATTCTACTGTCAGACTTAGAACCACGACAACATCTTGTATATTTCGTCCAAGGCTTCATGCACTCCTTATGGTGGCTTCATAGTCCTGAAATCATCACTTGTAACTCCGTTCTTGTTCCCCTTGCGCATGCCATCATCTCCAGCCTTGGTCTTTGATGCGGAGCATCCTACGTTCATCTCCATGTACACCTTCATAGCACATCAAGCCCCAAGCGGACCTACCGGAATTAAGGCGAACCCGCTCTTCTTCGAGAATATCATGAATATCCATTGGACTTGCTTGCTACCTCACCAAAGAGCTCTTTGTGCCCTTAGATACGAAGACCGACGACCATCAGCTAGTGAGGAACACCCTAAAGGAGTAGGAGAAGGACCCCAAGGCCACAAGGATCAAGACGGAGTGCTACAGCAGCAAAACTGGAAGTCCCTGGTGACCCCTGCGCACGGGCCCCCAAGACCCGTGCCCACGGGCTACTCGTGGAGTTGGCATCGAGCACCCCTGCAAGACGGGGCTGCACTGCGCGCACGGGCCCAACTTACCCCATGCGCCCGGGCTCATCAGGATGGACGGTTGTGATCTCCACTCCGAGCCCCTCTACGTCCACTTCGTCCCCAAGACTATATATTCCGTACCTAGGGCTATTTTTAGGGTTAGCAAAGGATATGTTAGCATATGAGAGCTTTGCTCAGTGGATCCACTCCACTAGGAGATCAAGACCTCCTCTTGGAGTGACCTACCTCAAGACCCCCTCATGGGTGGCCCCTATCAAGACCTCCTCACGAAGAAGAACACGGTTACCCCTTGTATCGTCCTTTGTTGATCGTGGATCGTGTATCTCTCTTTGTGTTCATCGATCTAGCGCATGTGTAATTGAATCTTGTTGGTTTGAGTGATTCTCTTGTGTTTTCCTCGTGATTTCCCTCGTGCTCTCCCGCTCGTTCTTCGTGTTCCTCGTAGGGATCCTCTCCAAACGTGAAAGATCGACCCCATAGGGTTCCACCCTACATCAGTCTTGCTCCAGTGTTCATCCCTCGTATTGATGAGGACATCAATACCATTGTTACACCCATAGCCCCTGCTGCCATACATACTGGACCAATTACTAGAGCTCGCGCACGCCAATTAAATTATCAGGTACTTTCGTTTCTTAGTAATGATTCTATTGTTCATCAGAATATGATGCTGCCTAAATTGGATACATTTGTTTTGCTTACAAATGAAGGGCCTGGAATGGAGAAGAGGGATGAACACTGGAGCAAGACCAAGCCTGGAGATGATGGCATGCGCAAGGGGAACAAGAACGGAGTTACAAGTGATGATTTCAGGACTTTGAAGCCACCATAAGGAGTGCATGAAGCCTTGGACGAAATATACAAGATGCCACTTCATAATATTCGTCCATAGGCTATTCTAGGTGCTGCGTCACCTTATTATAGGGCCAGTCCCATGTAATTTCTAAATACTTAAGTATAGGCTATTTTTAGAGTCCGTATGTGTGGGGAAACAAGAGTTAGGGTTGGTTTGGACCCCTCCTCAAGGGCACGAAATTCCTCCTCTTCCTCCATATATACAGCCCTTAGGGCGTCGCTTAGACTTTGGGTTTTGTTTAGATTAAAAGTTCGCCAGCTGCAACTTCGCTGCATTTCGCTTGTGTTCAACGACTGCATAAAGCGCCACAGTAACCCCACCTTGATCAATAAAGCTTTCCTCTTATATTCGCAATATCCAGATTGCAATCTGAGTTTCTTGCTTGTTCTTCGTTTGCTCTGCAGGAAACAGACCTTCGTGGTCGAGTTGATCGTGTTCGGCATGGTCAATAACCTCTCGGAGTTGGTTTAGCGATTGCAAAGGCGCGACGTCCTCAAGACGCTCAGTAGTCGGATCGCCAAAGTCGACTTCATCCTAAACGATAGCCACCATCTCATCGAAAGACGGGACACCTTTGCCTCTATCAAGTGGTATCAGATTTCCAGCTTGCTCGGTGGGATTTTCCAGTTTTTCGTAGTTTAGATCGAGTCTGTTCTTCATACCTACAGTCCATGAAAAAGCCACAAAAAAAATTAGGGTTAGTTCATCATATCCGAACCAGTCTGAGCCTTTGCACAGTCTTTTCAGTATTTTGCTTTGTTGAATTTGCAGTTGCATCGTCGTGTCTAGTTGTTGGTCTTAGAGTCTAGTCTTTTAGAGTTTGGAGTTCTGGTCATAAGTTGTCACGCCGCCGCCGCACCATCATCATCACACCTGCCATCTACAACCGCCGGTTATTCGCCGCCGATCCATATCCATATACCACCACCTATCCGTATCCATATACCACCACCAATCTGTATCCATATACCACCACCAATCCGTATCCATATACCACCACCAATCCGTATTGATGTAGGGCGGAACCCTAATCGGAGATCTTTCACGTTTGGAGGGGATCCTACGGGGAAAACACAACGAACGGGCGGAAGAACACAAGGGAAAACACACAAGAGGGACACTAAACCGACAAGTTTCAATTACACAAGGGCTAGATCACCGAACACATAAGGTACCACAAGATTCAAAATCAACAAAGGAAAGATACACGAGTAGCCGTTCTTCTCCGTGAGGAGGTCTTGATGGGGTCCACCCTAGAGGGGGTCTTGAATCCCTTGGAAGGATCTTCTCCGAGGAGGTGCGATCTCCGAGGAGAAGGTAACCAAGTGGATGAGCAAGGGCTCTCACACGAAATATGAGCTAAATAAATGCTAACCCTAACTAGGAGGAGGTGGAGGAGTATATATAGTTTACGGGGTGAAAGGATACACGGGCCTCGGCCCAAGTGGCTGCGCGCAGGCAGGGCCGGAAGTTCCGGGCTAGGCCGGAAGTTCCGGGCGACGGAAGGTCCGGGCAGGGTCCGGTCTGACCAGAAAGTTGGCGCGGGTGGAGCTGGGCTGGCGTCCGGGGGCCGGAAGGTCCGGGCTGGCCGGAAGTTCCGGGGGCCGGAAGGTCCGGGACGGGTTCCGAGCAGGTTCTGGGCTAACCAGATAGTTGGCACGCCCGGGCTGGTCGATGTCGTCGGAGGCTGGAAGGTCCCGGAGGGCCGGAAGTTCCGGGCTGTGGCCGGAAGTTCCGGGCTGTCCAGAGAGTTGACGCCTGTCATTTCTTCTTTAGCTCCTGGTTCCTTGGCTTGAATGTTGTACATGATCACGCATAGCGTCTCGGACTTAGGTAGTAGCCATGTCTCACTGGAAGAAAAGGGGAACTCGAATAGGAGGGATGTCACCTCGGATTGAATAGCACGAGCTCTTGCTCTTGTCATGGGTCCACTTGGAGCTTGGATAGTCGATGGAAGGTCCATGGGGATGACCGAAGGATGCTCCGCATCATCTCCCCCCCCCCCCCTTGTGAAAGATCCGACCTCGGATCAAAATCTTCATCACCATGGTACGGCGCTAGGTCCTTGACGTTGAAGATGTCGCTCACATTGTACTTGTCTCGTGGTAGGTCGATCTTGTAGGCGTTGTCGTTGTAGCGTGCTAGCACCTTGAAAGGTCCATCGGCTCGAGGGAGAAGCTTGGACTTGCGTTCGTTGGGGAAGCAGTCCTTGCGAAGGTGTAGCCACACTAGATCACCAATGTTGAAGACCATGGGTTGCTTGTTGACATTGAGCTTGGTCGCTAGCCGTTGTACTTGGCGCTCGATTGTGTGCCTTGTATCCTCACGCATCTTCTTGATGTAGATTGCCCATGCACTCGCATCCATGTTGGTGCGCTCTTGTAGAGGAAGTGGTAGAATGTCCAATGGTGACAACGGGTTGAAGCCGTAGACGACCTCCAAGGGGGACTTGCCAGTAGTCGAGTGTCTTGCGCGATTGTAGGTGTACTCGGCGATGGGTAGACATGCCTCCCACTCCTTTATGTTCTTCTTGATCAAGACGCGAAGTAGAGTGGAGAGTGTGCGGTTCGTCACCTCTGTTTGGCCGTCGGTTTGCGGATGGTATGCGGATGAGAACAAGAGCTTGATTCCGAGCTTGGCCCATAGGGTCTTCCAAAAGTAACTCAAGAATTTGACGTCACGATCGGAGACGATTGTCTTTGGTACTCCATGGAGTCGCAAGATTTCCCTACAAAAGAGATTTGCAATGTGTGAAGCATCTTCTATCTTGTTGCAAGGAATGAAATGTGCCATCTTAGAAAATCTATCACAACAACAAACACGAAATCCTTTCCATTTTGAGTTCTAGGCAAACAAAGTACAAAGTCCATGCTAATGTCTTCCCAAGGTTGATAAGGAATAGGAAGAGGCATGTAAAGACCATGAGATTGAGCTTTAGACTTAGCTTTGCGACATGTAGAGCATCGGTTGGTGAAGCGTGAGACGTCTCGAAACATCTTGGGCCAAAAGTAGTTCTTGGAGAGCATGGCAAATGTCTTGTCGCGTCGAAAGTGTCCCATGAGTCCACCTCCATGAGCCTCTTGCAAAAGGAGCAAACGAAGAGAAGACACAGGAATGCATAGTGTGTTAGCTCTCATAAGATAACCATCCTTGATGTAATATTGTTCCCAAGAAGTATGCGTCGAACACTTAGCATAAGGAATAGCAAAAGATGGGTCGTTAGCATACAAGTCTTTCATGTGCTCAAAGCCTATAACATTCAATTCAAGTTTAGTGACAAGCGTGCATATGCGAGAAAGTGCATCGGCAACTACATTTTCCTTACCTTTAATGTACTTGATGACATAAGGAAAAGATTCAATAAATTCACTCCATTTGGCATGACGCTTGTTCAACTTAGTTTGACCTTTTAAGTACTTAAGCGTTTCATGATCGGTATGGATGACAAACTCATGAGGTCTAAGGTAATGTTCCCAAACATGTAGCACACGCACTAGAGCATATAATTCCTTGTCATAGATGGGATAGTTAAGTTGAGCACCGGATAGTTTTTCACTAAAATATGCAATTGCTCGTTTTTCTTGCATCAAAACTCCGCCAATTCCGGTACCACTTGCATCACAATGAACCTCAAAAGTTTTGTCAAAATTGGGCAAAGCAAGAATCGGAGCATGAGTAAGCAAAGACTTGAGCTCATCAAAAGCGGTGGATTGCAAAGATCCCCAAACAAAAGGAGTATTCTTCTTACTCAAGGCATGCAAAGGAGCTGCAATTGTGCTAAAATCTTTCACAAAGCTTACGATAAAACCCGAAGACCAAGAAAGCTACGACTTGTTGCAAATTGGTGGGTTGGGGCCAAGTTTTAATTGCTTCAATCTTAGATTCATCAACATGGACACCCTTTGAGGATACAACAAAACCCAAGAAAACCACTTTGTCAACGCCAAATGTGCATTTTTTCATGTTTGCATAAAGACTTTCTTTGCGAAGGGTTTGCAAAACAGCCCTAACATGATCAAGATGTTCTTTCATGGTTTTGCTAAACACAAGAATATCGTCGAAGTAAACCACAACAAAGACTCCAATATAAGGCCGAAGGACATAATGCATGAGACGCTCAAAAGTACCGGGAGCTTCCGATAAACCCGTAGGCATGACTAACCACTCATATAAACCAAATTTGGTTTTGAAAGCAGTTTTCCATTCATCACCTTCTTGAATGCGGATTTGATAATAGCCACTTTTAAGATCAATTTTTGAGAAAAAGTTGGCTCCACTAAGTTCATCAAGCATATCATCTATGCGAGGAATGGGATGCCTATAGCGAACGGTAATAGCATTTATAGGTCTACAATCGGAACACAAGCGGAAACTTCCATCGGGCTTAGGCACAAGTATAACGGGAACGGCACAAGGGCTTAAGCTTTCACGTACATGACCGTTGTCGATGAGTTGTTGTACTTGCCGTTGAATCTCCTTGGTTTCTTCGGGATTGACTCGGTATGGAGCTTTGTTTGGTAGAGGCGCTCCGGGGATGAGGTCGATTCGATGTTCAATGCCTCGAAGAGGAGGTAGACTCGGAGGTACCTCATCGGGGAAAACATCTTGGAATTCCTGCAAAAGAGATTGAAACACTAAAGGTAGCTCGTGAGAGGTGTTAGTTGTTGGCTCTCCATCCTTGCACACAAGGACAAAGTGCATCGCACTAGATGGGTTCTCACACACTTCTCTCATCTCACTTTTGGTGGCAAATAGGATGAGGTTTTTCTCTCTAGGCGAAGAGGCGCTCAAGTTTGGCTTGTGGCTCTCACTCACTTTTTGGTGGATCACTTTCTTACTCGTGTCTCTATGATGGATGGCTTGCTTGTCGGCTATCACTTGACTAGGAGACATAGGTCGTAGCACATATTTCTTCCGTTTCATCTTGAAGCTATAGTGATTGGTACGCCCGTTGTGGAAGACACCACGGTCGAATTGCCATGGTCGACCAAGAAGGAGGTGGCAAACCGTCATTGGGACCACATAACATTCCAAAGTGTCCTCATATGCACCAATTCTGAAGGAGACTTGGACCGTATGTTCAACTCGTATAGTGCCGGAGTCACTTAGCCATTGAACCTTGTAGGGATTCGGGTGCTTCCTCTTGACCAATTGAAGCCTGGAGCATAGTTCTTCACTTGCCAAGTTGTGACAACTACCTCCGTCGATGATGACCTTGACGGACCTTCCATTGATGCCAGCCTTTGTGTGGAAGATGTGGCATCGTTGGTCTTCTTCTTGTTGATGTTAAAGAGTCAAGACCTTGGAGACAACGAGAGCGGGGCTCAAATCCTCATCACAAAAGACTTTATCATCTTCATCTTCGTTCACTCGCCGGTGCATGGCCACTTGCTCAAGAGCTTCCACCTCCTCTTCACTCATTGAGTCATAGGTGCCATCGTCATTGAGGATCATGGTGCGCTTGTTGGTGCATTCATAGGACTTGTGGCCTCGTCCGCCGCAAGTGAAACACTTGAAGGACCTTGTCTTGGCGGTCTCATCGGTCGGAGTAGATGATGAAACACGCGGTTTGAAGTTGCTTGTAGTAGGAGGAGGACGACTTGAACTTGTCGAAGTTTTCTTGTAACTTGACTTGTCGTCGTTGCTTGTAGAAGGTTTGGTTGATGTAGATGTTGGAGGAGTTGTTGAAGATTGGTTGTTGGAGAAGCCGTATGTCTTGGACGAGTACTTGGCGTACTTGAAGTCATCTTGCACTTGACGTTCCGCCTTTGTAGCTTGATGCACGAGCTCAATGAGGGTGGAGTAGGGTTGGAAGTCGGCGATCTTCTTGATGGGATGATTGAGTCCATTCAAGAAACGTGCCATTGTTTGCTCATCATCTTCCTTCACATTGGCTCGAATCATGGCTATCTTCATTTCCTTGTAGTATTCTTCAACACTCTTTGTTCCTTGCTTGAGAAGTTGGAGTTTCTTGAAGAGGTCGCGGTTGTAGTAGGTGGGCACAAAACGTGCTCTCATGACATCCTTCATTTGAGCCCAAGTGGTGATTGGAGGTTCACCTCTTTCTTGTCGTCGCTTAATGTTTTGTTCCCACCATATGAGCACATAGTCTTGGAATTCGAGTGATGCCATAGCGATCTTCTTCTCTTCCTCATAGTTGTGCAAACGAAAGATTTTGTCGACCTTCAATGCCCATGAAAGATATTCTTCGGGGTCATTGCTTCCATTGAATTTGGGCATGGTGAATTTGAGCTTTCCATATCGTTGCTCTTCATTGTGTTGTTGGCGATGGTGATGATGACACCCTTGACGTGGATGACAATCATCTTCATGTTGCTCTTGGTGTGGAGGAAGTCCATGATCAACTTGCTCTTGTTGAACTTGAGGTTGAGGAGGAGCTTGACGAGCTTGTGGAGGAGCTTGAGGAACTTGACATGGCACACGTGGTTGGTAGTTCATCTCTTGGATTTCTTCCCGAAGGGCTTCCTCTTGATTCCGACGTTCGCGATTGCGGTTGGCAATGGCTCGACTTGATTCTTGAAGGGCACGTTGCGCCTCAAGGGCTTGCGCTTCTCGTTGTTGTTGTTGTTGAAGACGTTGAGCCTCGGCATCTTGTTCGTCTTGGTGTAGACGCGCTCGTTCTTCCTCTTGGCGCCGTAGTCGTTGTCGTTCTTGAGCTTGGGCAAAAGCGGCTTGGTTTGATTGAGGACGAGGGACTTTCTCATCAACTTGCTCTTGTGAATGCTTGTCATGTAGCGGGTTGCGAGATGCATGACGGTCTTGACGCTCAGCTCGTCGAAGAGTGTTCGATGATGGTGTACTTGAGTCATAGAAGGTGTCGTTGGAGTGTCGACTCGAGCGGCTCCGTCTTGAGGATGAAGAAGTGGAATGATGCTGGTTCCTCATCAAGGCGCGGATCTCGTCCATTCTTGCATCATTCTCTTGCTTGTGAGCATCGAACTTCTTGTCGAAGTAGTCTCTTGTACGTTGCTCGGATAGTCGCAAGTCGGTGGCGAGGTTGTCGATGCGGTCGCTCATTGCTTGTTGCTCTTGGTGCAACGCTCGTTGTGTACCAAAGAGGTGGCTCTTGGTGATGTATGAAGACATGTCGTCGTCTTGCTCGATGAAGAGTGGGTTGGTAGAAGTACTTGGCCTATCCATCATTCCAAGCAAAATATGTGAGTGGTAGAAGGAGAAGAACTTATACCAATGTACCTTTGACCGATGTTGATGATGAATCAAGTTCACTCAAATGCGGACAATGAAATAGCACTATTGGTACCAATCTGTGTCGGTTCTCACACCTACACAAATAAAAGCTTATGGTGGAGCTTGGTGAGGATGGTGGCACAAAATTTGATGCAATTGTAAGTGAGCTTCAATAATGTTGGAAAAGATTCACAAATTTGCAAATGCAACAAGTTGACCAAGCAAGTAGGTGTACACGAAAACACACACGCAAATAGATAAGTGGGATTGTGCAAACCAAAAGTGAGCCAAAATGTGGAATCCACGAAAATGCTGTTGTTGCACAATATTAGAGAGACGCTAGCACGATTGCACAATAGGCGGATACGAAACTTGTGCACAACCTACTAGGCAAAATGCAACTATTTCTATCCCACGTATGCTATATGTATGGTATTTCGGTGCTATGATCCAAGATGATCCAATATGACAATCTTAATGTAGGATGATGCTATGGTTCTTGCTCAAAGCTCTTTGCTTATCTTTCCTCTTTGCTTAAAAGCTTGGGTGGCTCTTGCACTTTTGAGCTCTTTTCTCATGCAATACTTCACAAACCAAGATAGCAATTGTGTATGCTATGAAAAATTTGTGACACACAAATGGATCCCAAGATATGCACCACGGTGGTATGGTATGTATGCTATGGACTATGATCACTAATGTGCACAAGTCACGTTGCCTGCAATACTCAATGGCTAGTCTTGATGGGTAAGCAACGCAAAAGATGGCTATGATGTTTATCAATGCAATGGCAAGGTTTGGACAAAGATGTCGACGAGATTACCGTCCTTGCTTACGGTTAAAGGTTCCAAACGGATGCGAATGTGGACGATGATGTGATGCACGGTCTTCAGTACGTTGGCGAAGATGCCGCTGCATCGTGGTCGAAGTTGCCAAAGAAGCGGGAGTCGCCGAAGTTGTGCGACCTTTCTGTCTAGGCCGGAAGTTCCGGGCAAGACGGAAGGTCCGGGGTCCGGAAGTTCCGGGCTGGGCCGGAAGGTCCGGGGGCCGGAAGTTACGGGCAGGGCTGGAAGTTCCGGTGGTCGCGATTCCGCCAAGAACAAGGACTTCGGGATCGGGGGTTTGGGTGGAAAAAATTGGGGGGAAAACCCAAATCCTGAGGGGAAAAGAAGAAATTAGAAGGTAAGAAGGTAGGGGAAGCTAGATCCACTCGAAGCAAAACAAATCCGTGGATCAAATCCAATAAAACTTCATCACACCAACAAATCACACAAAAAAAATTGGGCTATTTTTGGTGGGGATTTTCGGATTTAGGACGAAAACAACAAAATCAAGCTAGAAAACACGGGGTAGGGGCTCCAAAAACGTGATCAACGTGCCTCATGATACCAAGATGATGTAGGGCGGAACCCTAATTGGAGATCTTTCACGATTGGAGGGGATCCTACGGGGAAAACACAACGAACGGGCGGAAGAACACAAGGGAAAACACACAAGAGGGACACTAAACCGACAAGTTTCGATTACACAAGGGCTAGATCACCGAACACATAAGGTAGCACAAGATTCAAAATCAACAAAGGAAAGGTCCACGAGTAGCCGTTCTTCTCCGTGAGGAGGTCTTGATGGGGTCCACCCTAGAGGGGGTCTTGAATCCCTTGGAAGGATCTTCTCCGAGGAGGCTCGATCTCCGAGGAGAAGGTAACCAAGTGGATGAGCAAGGGCTCTCACACGAAATATGAGCTAAACCAATGCTAACCCTAACTAGGAGGAGGTGGAGGAGTTTATATAGTTTACGGGGCGAAAGGGTACACGGGCCTCGGCCCAAGTGGCTGTGCGCAGGCAGGGCCGGAAGTTCCGGGCGACGGAAGGTCCGGGTAGTGATAGAGGCGAGGGTGTCCCGATCTTTCGATGAGATGATAACTCTCGATTTGGTGGAGTCGACTTTGACAATCCGACTATCAACGTGCACGACGTTGCGCCTTAGCAATCGCTAAACCAATCTCCTTAGGTTACCGACGATGCCGGAAGCACGATCACCGACCACGAAGGTCTATTCCTGCAAGCAATCAAGAACGAGCAAGAATATGATAAAGCAATCTGAATATTGCGAATATATATGAAGTATTGATAATGGTGGGGATCCGTAAGCGGTCTTGGTCTGGTCGCTGGACACAAACGGCACACGGTTGCAATGGCTAACTTTAACTAAACAAATCCCAAGGAAAAGCTACTAGATGGATCTACTTATATAGGAGCAGGGTGGCGGCCAAGGAGGTGGGAGGACGTCCCAAGGCAGCCTAAAACTAACCCTAGGTCGTACAAGGCCAATGGGCCCAAGCGGAGGTGACGTAACACCTTTGGACTTGTAGTTTGACTCGGATTCTGCTGCAGCATCAGATTGTTTCGTCTATAACTCAACGCTCCGGACGGATTTTAAGGTGATTCCAATTGGGTTGGAAAATGCACGAAATCTATTTTCCAACAAAAAAGAATCAACCAATTTGGAGTCCGTATGAAAAGTTATAGACGTTTTGAGTCAGGTATGTCTGTGTAGTCCGAATCTGAGTCCGAACGTGAGAGACTTGGACTCTATCTTCTCTTGGGCCAAAAGTGACGTGAGAGAACTTTTTGAACAGCAGGTAAACATCTCTTTCTCCCTTATCTTCATATGTGGATTGTACAAATGTCCCATACACCTGCAATTAGACAAAACACAAAAGTATGTGAAGTATTTTTGTTCTGGATAACATAAATATATTATTGAATAGTTTACTGATGAGGACATCAATACCATTGTTACACCCACAGCCCCTACTGCTACATATACTGGACCAATTACTAGAGCTCGCGCACGCCAATTAAATTATCAGGTACTTTCGTTTCTTGGTAATGATTCTAATGTTCATGAGAATATGATGCTGCCTAAATTGGATACATTTGTTTTGCTTACAAATGAAGGCCCTAGCTTGGAGAAGGATGGACATTGAGCAAGAACAAGCATGGAGAGTATGCCATGCTAAGGGGAACAAGAACGGAGTTACAAGTGATGATTTCAGGACTTTGAAGCCACCATAATGGGTGCATGAAGCCTTGGACGAAATATACAAGATGCTACTTCATAAATGTCGTCCCGAGGCTATTCTAGGTGCTGCGTCACCTTATTATTGGGCCAGGCCCATGTAATTTCGAAATACTTAAGTATAGGCTGTTTTAGAGTCCGTATGTGTGGGAAACAAGAGTTAGGGTTGATTTCGGACCCCTCCACCAAGGGCCACGAAATTTCTCTTCCTCCATATATACAGCCCTTAGGGCACCGCTTAGACCTGGGGTTTTGTTTAGATTAAAAGTTCGCCATAGCTGCAACTTCGCGTGATTTCGCTTGTGTTCAACGACTGCACAAAGGCGCCACAGTAACCCCACCTTGATCAATAAAGCTTTCATCTTATATTCGCAATATCCAGATTGCAATCTCAGTTTCTTGCTTGTTCTTCGCTTGCTCGCAGGAAACAGGCCCTCGTGGTCGTTGATCGTGCTTCGCGTGGTCAATAACCCTCGGAAGTTGGTTTAGCGATTGCTAAGGCGCGACGTCTCTCGCACGATCGTAGTCGGATCGCCAAGGTCGACTCCCACGTAAACGATAGCCACCATCTCATCGAAACATCGGGACACCTTTGCCTCTATCAAGTGGTATCAGATTTCCAGGTTGCTCGGTGAGATTTTCCAGTTTTTCGTAGTTTAGATCGAGTCTGTTCTTCATACCTATTGTCCACGAAAAAGCCACAAAAAAAATTAGGGTTAGTTCATCATATCCGAACCAATCTGAGCCTTTGCATAATCTTTTTAGGGTTTTTGCTTTGTTGAATTTGCGGTTGCATCGTCGTGTCAAGTTGCTGGTCTTAGAGTCTAGTCTTTTAGAGTTTCGAGTTCGGTCATAAGTTGTCACGCCGCTGCCGCACCATCATCATCGCCTTGCCATCTACCACCATTGCTTTTCCGCCACCGCTCTGAATCCGTATCCATCTACCACCACCAATCCGTATCCATATACCACCACCGCTACCATATACCACCACGCTGTCATATACCACCACCATATATCCACCAAAGAATCCGAAGTTTTCTCATATTAGGTTTGTTTTGAGATCCATCTAGTTTCCGATTCGTGTTTCCTTGCCGGAGTAGGTTTGGAAAAAAAAAGAGTCTGAAACCACCCTCCGCTTAGGCCCAAAATTTTCCAAAACGTATTTGTCAAAAAATTTTCGCCTACCCTATTTTTAGGTGTTTCTAAGTGGATTGAGACAATCGCCGTTATAGAAAGT
The DNA here is from genome assembly GCA_021605205.1 of Aegilops longissima. Lineage (NCBI taxonomy): Eukaryota > Viridiplantae > Streptophyta > Magnoliopsida > Poales > Poaceae > Aegilops > Aegilops longissima. Next base: position 16,005 of record JAHIAM010007183.1, read on the forward strand.
TTTTTTGACCTGCTTCAGTTTTTGGGTCAGGCGGTCAAAAAAAAATTTTTGGTCGAAAAATTTCGTGCCCATCCTGTCGGTTTGACTGGGAAGAGTTTTGAGACACTCGCCATTATAGTGATTTTTCAAAAAAAAAAAAAAAAGAGCAGAAAAAAAAAAAAAGCAGCAAAAAAAAAAAAAAAAAAAAAGAGCGAAAAAAAATTCCAGAGTGTGCTTTTCCGTTGTTTCCGTGCAGCGCCGTGATTTTGTTAGTGTTCTAGGCTCGCGTCTCTAGCACGGTCTAGCCTAGGACCAAAGACAAGACTGCTGCTGAGCGCTTATTCAACTTTGCATCTCTGAATTGATTATTGCTGACCCTTTTTGCTACCATATTATAAGCCTTCCCAGCTCCACATACATCTACATCGTATGCTTGACTCTCCCCGTAATCGCTCTATCCAAGCTTTGAGAGTTTTGACTACATCGGTTGCCGATCACCTTTCTTCTTTGGGTAAGAACTGGTAAGAATTTGAGATTTGCTTGACGGATTTGTGACTCGTCCACCACACCACCACCACCACTTCCTAGTAGTCGTCAATCATATTCTTGTGTGTTTCTATTGTTGCTAACCATGGCAGGATCACAAGCCATTTAGACCGACCGGGAGAACATGACAAACAAAGCGCTACATGATAAGTTTGATGAGGACATCAATACCATTGTTACACCCACAGCCCCTCATTGCTACATATATGGACCAATTACTAGAGCTCACAAGACGCCAATTAAATTATCGTGTACTTTCGTTTCTTGGTAATGATTCTAATGTTCATGAGAATATGATGCTGCCTAAATTGGATACATTTGTTTTGCTTACAAATGAAGGCCCTAGCTTGGAGAAGGATGGACATTGAGCAAGAACAAGCATGGAGATAATGCCATGCTAAGGGGAACAAGAACGGAGTTACAAGTGATGATTTCAGGACTTTAAAGCCACCATAATGGGTGCATGAAGCCTTGGACGAAATATACAAGATGCTACTTCATAAATGTCGTCCCGAGGCTATTCTAGGTGCTGCGTCACCTTATTAGTGGGCCAGGCCCATGTAATTTCGAAATACTTAAGTATAGGCTGTTTTAGAGTCCGTATGTGTGGGGAAACAAGAGTTAGGGTTGATTTGGACCCTCCACCAAGGGCCACGAAATTTCCCCTCTTCCTCCATATATACAGCCCTTAGGGCACCGCTTAGACCTTGGGTTTTGTTTAGATTAAAAGTTCGCCATAGCTGCAACTTCGCAGATTTCGCTTGTGTTCAACGACTGCACAAAGGCGCCACAGTAACCCCACCTTGATCAATAAAGCTTTCATCTTATATTCGCAATATCCAGATTGCAATCTCAGTTTCTTGCTTGTTCTTCGCTTGCTCGCAGGAAACAGGCCCTCGTGGTCGTTGATCGTGTTCGGCGTGGTCAATAACCCTCGGAAGTTGGTTTAGCGATTGCTAAGGCGCGACGTCTCGCACGTTCGTAGTCGGATCGTCAAGGTCGACTCCCACAGAAACGATAGCCACCATCTCATCGAAACATCGGGACACCTTTGCCTCTATCAAAGTTTCAACAAATGATGAGTGGGCAGGTGGATGATATACTGATTTATAGCAAATCTTTGGAAGAACATTTGGAACATTTACGTGCTGTTTTTAATGCTCTACGTGATGCACGTTTGTTTGGTAACCTTGGGAAGTGCACCTTTTGCACCGACCGAGTATCTTTTCTTGGCTATGTTGTTACTCCACAGGGAATTGAAGTTGATAAAGCCAAGATTGAAGCTATTGAGAGTTGGCCGCAGCCCAAAACGGTCACACAAGTGAGGAGTTTTCTTGGACTAGCTGGTTTCTATAGGCGTTTTGTGAGAGACTTTAGCACCATTGCTGCACCTCTCAATGAGCTTACAAAGAAGGATGTGCCTTTTGTTTGGGGTACCGCATGGGAAGAAGCCTTCACGGTATTGAAAGATAAGTTGACACATGCTCCTTTACTCCAACTTCCCGACTTTAATAAGACTTTTGAGCTTGAATGTGATGCTAGTGGAATTGGATTAGAGGTGTGTTATTACAAGATGGCAAACCTGTTGCATACTTTTCTGAAAAATTGGGTGGGCCTAGTCTGAACTATTCTACTTATGACAAAGAATTATATGCTCTTGTTAGGACTTTAGAGACATGGCAACATTATTTATGGCCCAAAGAATTTGTTATACATTCTGATCATGAATCTTTGAAACATATTAAAAGTCAAGCTAAACTGAATCGTAGACATGCTAAATGGGTTGAATTCATTGAGACTTTCCTTATGTCATTAAACACAAGAAGGGTAAAGAAAATGTTATTGTTGATGCTTTGTCTCGTCGATATACTATGCTTTCACAACTTGACTTCAAAATATTTGGTTTGGAGACCATCAAAGATCAATATGTGCATGATGCTGATTTTAAAGATGTAATGCAGAATTGTAAAGAGGGAAGAACATGGAACAAGTTCGTTATTAATGATGGTTTTGTGTTCCGTGCTAACAAGCTATGCATTCCTGCTAGCTCTGTTCGTCTTTTGTTGTTGCAGGAGGCGCATGGATGAGGATTAATGGGACACTTTGGCGTGAAGAAGACGGAGGATATACTTGCTACACATTTCTTTTGGCCAAAGATGAGACGGGATGTTGAGCGTTTTGTTGCTCGCTGCACTACATGTCAAAAAGCTAAGTCACGACTCAATCCTCATGGTTTATATATGCCTTTGCTCGTGCCTAGTGTTCCTTGGGAGGATATATCTATGGACTTTGTTTTAGGTTTACCTCGAACAAAGAAGGGAGGATAGCATATTTGTTGTCGTGGATAGATTCTCGAAAATGGCACACTTTATACCATGTCATAAAAGCGATGATGTTAATGTTGCTGATTTGTTCTTTCGTGAAATTATTCGCTTGCATGGTGTGCCAAATACTATTGTTTCAGATCGTGATACTAAATTTCTTAGCCACTTTTGGAGATGTTTATGGGCTAAGTTGGGGACTAAACTGCTTTTAGTACTACTTGTCACCCCAAACCGATGGATAAACTGAAGTAGTCAATAGAACATTGTCTACTATGCTTAGGGCTGTTTTGAAGAATAATAGGAAAATGTGGGAAGAATGCTTGCCTCATATTGAATTTGCTTATAATCGCTCATTGCATTCTACTACTAAGATGTGCCCTTTTGAAATTGTGTATGGCTTCCTACCTCGTGCACCTATTGATTTGTTGCCTCTTCCATCTTCGGAGAAGGTTAATTTTGATGCTAAAGAACGTGCTGAATTGATTTTAAAAGTGCATGAGATAACTAAGGAAAACATTGAGCGTATGAATGCTAAATATAAACTTGCTGGAGATAAGGGTAGAAAACATGTTGTCTTTGCACCGGAGATCTTGTTTGGTTACATTTGCGTAAGGATAGGTTTCCTAATTTGCATAAATCAAAGCTAATGCCACGTGCTGATGGTCCATTTAAGGTGTTAGAGAAAATAAATGATAATGCATATAAACTTGAGCTGCTCGCAGATTTTGGGGTTAGTCCCACTTTTAACATTGCAGATTTGAAGCCTTATTTGGGTGAGGAATATGAGCTCGTCGAGGACGACTTCATTTCAAGAAGGGAGGATGATGAGGACATCAATACCATTGTTACACCCACAGCCCCCTCTGCTACATATACTGGACCAATTACTAGAGCTCGCGCACGCCAATTAAATTATCAGGTACTTTCGTTTCTTGGTAATGATTCTAATGTTCATGAGAATATGATGCTGCCTAAATTGGATACATTTGTTTTGCTTACAAATGAAGGCCCTAGCTTGGAGAAGGATGGACATTGAGCAAGAACAAGCATGGAGATAATGCCATGCTAAGGGGAACAAGAACGGAGTTACAAGTGATGATTTCAGGACTTTGAAGCCACCATAATGGGTGCATGAAGCCTTGGACGAAATATACAAGATGCTACTTCATAAATGTCGTCCCGAGGCTATTCTAGGTGCTGCGTCACCTTATTATTGGGCCAGGCCCATGTAATTTCGAAATACTTAAGTATAGGCTGTTTTTAGAGTCCGTATGTGTGGGGAACAAGAGTTAGGGTTGATTTCGGACCCTCCACCAAGGGCCACGAAATCCCCCTCTTCCTCCATATATACAGCCCTTAGGGCACCGTTTAGACCTGGGGTTTTGTTTAGATTAAAAGTTCGCCATAGCTGCAACTTCGCATTTCGCTTGTGTTCAACGACCGCACAAAGGCGCCACGTAACCCCACCTTGATCAATAAAGCTTTCATCTTATATTCGCAATATCCAGATTGCAATCTCAGTTTCTTGCTTGTTCTTCGCTTGCTCGCAGGAAACAGGCCCTCGTGGTCAGAGTTGATCGTGCTCGGCGTGGTCAATAACCCTCGGAAGTTGGTTTAGCGATTGCTAAGGCGCCGACGTCTCGCAAGACGATCGTAGTCGGATCGTCAAGGTCGACTCCCACGTAAACGATAGCCACCATCTCATCGAAACATCGGACACCTTTGCCTCTATCATTTACACTAGTAATCACCGAGAAATATGCATGTATGCAATATTTTGGTCTCATCCAAGGTAGTCATGTCCTCATCATCCTCCCTTCTTGAAAACAAAGCCGCCCCTCGGCGCTGCTTAATCTGAAATGTGGCTAACAAAAGAGACAAGGTGTACATGTTGTATATGTATACGCCATCCATTTTACTTCCCTTGATTTTTGCATATATGACACATGAATAGATGAGTAACTTGCATAGTTCATAAAATCTAAAGCCAACAAATTAGCACAAGAACTAGAAGGCTTGAAAATACTGCAACTCAGTTTGCACATATAAGTGAAGCTCTTATTTATTTCAAGAGATTGACAATGTTCATCATTAAACCATCCCAACATTGGTGAATAAACCTTATTTGAATCAAATTTACATGCTACAACATGCTTAGATAAGCAAACATGCAATGAGTCATTCGACACAGTAATCATCACCAAGATTAGAGGTCGATCAAAATGATTAAACATTGATTCTTTTGCATCAATAGTTAATTCAATGGGTGCTCTCAAAATTGTTGGTATTTCAGTTGTTTGATCACATGGCAAAGTCAAATTATCAATATAATCCTCTAAAATAGGTGGTGTGATCAAAGTAGTGGGTAGCTCAACACATGATGTATTCAAGTTAACTAGGCATGCATCATTCTCATGTAAAAGTGGAAAATCTGTACCTTTGTCATTACCTCTTATAGTCAACTCAGATGATGCAGCACTCTCGATGGTGATGTGTCACATGGTGGAGATGATGTAGTCCTCGCAACAACGGATGTGGTTGTCATAGTACGCCTAGTAGTTGAATAAACATCTGTATCAACAGTTGGAATGTGCACCGTGGCGCTTGTTCTCCTTGTGGGCAACACGTCGTTTTATTTCCTGTTCAGCTTTGCAAGCAAGACGAAACAAATGGTCCATAGGATAACACTCTTCATGAATTAGTATCTCCTGAATATTATGGTTTAATCCTCCCAAAATCTATCCATAAAATCTTCTTCACTTTCTTCTAAAATGAGTGCAACAAGGTAGTTTGTAAATCATCATAATATTTTGTTACGGTGTCACTACCTTGTTTTAAATGTTCCAGTTTTTAATCATGCCACAGTATAATAAACATCGATTTAATCTATCTCTCATGACATGTTTTAAATCATCCCAAGTATTAGGTACATAATCAGGGTGTAACCGACAATATTCACTCCACCAAACTAGAGCATAACCAGTGAAAGAACCAACCGCAACCATAACTTTTTACGCTTATCAAAATTATGGGAAGCAAATATATTATTTATGTCTAACTCCCATTCAATATATAAAGGAGGTCTAAAACGGCCATTAAATGGTGGTATAGAAACATGAACCTGATCATGTGCATTTGGATGTTTGTGCACCTCTCGTGACGGTTGTGGTATTTGCATAGGTGGTGGCATGTCTCCGCGATCGACAAAGCCCATGAATTGACTCGATCCTGTCATGATTAGTAGAACAAGAAACAAAATCCAAAATAATGTTCCTATAACTACTAGGATGTGGTGGTAAAACGCTCACAAGAAAGCAAATATCAATGTCTTACAAGTTCTTACCATGCAAAGAAAGCGGTGATCGGCAACCAGCGGTGTCAAGTAACTCGAATATTGAGTAAAGCGATTGCCGGGGGCGCGACGATACACGGTGTAGAAATATGTGGAGCTGGGTTGGCTATATATGGTAGCAAAAGAGTAGCAATAATCAATTCAAAGATGCAATGTTGAATAAACGCTCAACGACGTGCAGATCAGGTTGGTCCTAGGCTAGACCGGACTAGAGACGCGAGCCTAGAACACTAATGAGGTCACGGCATAGCACAACTAGCATCAATGAAGGATACTAAGTAGCTCTTGACAGCAAGATATAAGTGAAGATCACAACGGCGGTGAAGATAATGATGAAAAACAATCGCCAAGCAGGACATACAACAACTCTCTCCAACTTTCCTCTTGAAAAGTTTGAGCCAATTTTCTGATAAATTCTTTCAAAGAATGCTACTAACTCAAGCTTTCCAATGTAAAAAGAATCACTCAATTCGAGTTGATATGAGGAGTCAAAGAATTCTAAAACTGGCCTGAAAAATTGGAACAAGCTGTGTTCACGAACTTCAGAGGGCAAAACACCTATTTAGAAGCCGATTTTGAGGTGTCAAATATTGAACTAGCTTCTGCAACTATTTAGATGCGCCTCGTCTCTAGCTTTAATTTGAGTACTCACGGAGTCAAAACGGACTTCGTATGAGGAAGATACACCTGTTTTACTGAACAGTGCGCAAAACAGATTCCAATCCGAATTCAGGTACGAGATTGATTCTAGATAGATCCGGTTTTTTTTTCCTTTGTTTTTTTTCTCACGCTTTTTTTTCTTTTTCTTCTCTCTCTTTTTTTTTTTTTTCTTTTTTCTCTTTTTTTTCTCTATCGTTTTTTCTCCCTCTTTCCAAGACAAACCGGATAAGATGCAGATTGATCAAAGCGAAGATGTGAACGATCTCAACTATGGTTATGACAATGAACGGTGGGTAGCACGTGGTGGAAATTGATGGATGGATGGTGATCAACGGAAGGGATAACGATGCAGCGCGGCGTGACTAATGTGAACAGAACTCAAACTCTAAACGAACTAGACACTAAGACCAGCAACTTGACACGACGATGCAACCGATAATTCAATAATGCAAACAATGAAAAGAAAACTGCAAAGGCTCGACTGGCTTGGACAAAGGATGAATAGATCTAACTTTTTGTGGCTTTTTCTTGGACAATAGGTAAGAAAATAAATCTAATCTAGGATAATTGGAAATTCTCACCGAGCAACCTGAAAACCGATACCACTTGATAGAGGCGAGGTCTCCGATCTTCGATGAGATGATAACTCTCGATTTGGTGGAGTCGACTTTGACGATCCGACTATCAACGTGCACGACGCTGCGCCTTAGCAATCGCTAAACCAATCTCCTTAGGTTACCTTGACGATGCCGGAAGCACGATCAGCCGACCACGAAGGTCTATTCCTGCAAGCAATCAAGAACGAGCAAGAATATGATAAAGCAATCTGAATATTGCGAATATATATGAAGTATTGATAATGGTGGGGATCCGTAAGCGGTCTTGGTCTGGTCGCTGGACACAAACGAAGTACACGGTTGCAATGGCTAACTTTAACTAAACAAATCCCAAGGAAAAGCTACTAGATGGATCTACTTATATAGGAGCAAGGGTGGCGACCAAGGAGGTGGGAGGACGTCCCAAGGCAGCCTAAAACTAACCATAGGTCGTACAAGGCCAATGGGCCCAAGCGGAGGTGACGTAACACCTTTGGACTTGTAGTTTGACTCGGATTCTGCTGCAGCATAAGATTGTTTCGTCTATAACTCAACGCTCCGGACGGATTTTAAGGTGATTCAATTGGGTTGGAAAATGCACGAAATCTATTTTCCAACAAAAAAGAATCAACCAATTTGGAGTCCGTATGAAAAAGTTATAGACGTTTTGAGTCAGGTATGTCTCAGTAGTCCGAATCTGAGTCCGAACGTGAGAGACTTGGACTCTATCTTCTCTTGGGCCAAAAGTGACGTGAGAGAACTTTTGAACAGCAGGTAAACATCTCTTTCTCCCTTATCTTCATATGTGGATTGTACAAATGTCCCATACACCTGCAATTAGACAAAACACAAAAGTATGTGAAGTATTTTTGTTCTGGATAACATAAATATATTATTGAATAGTTTACACTAGAAATCACCTGAGAAATATGCATGTATGCAATATTTTTGGTCTCATCCAAGGTAGTCATGTCCTCATCAGGTAGGGTCCGGCCTGACCAGAAAGTTGGCGCGGGTGGAACTGGGCTGGCGTCCGGGGGCCGGAAGGTCCGGGCTGGCCGGAAGGTCCGGGACGGGTTGAGTGGTGCAGCAATGGTGCTGAAATCTCTCACAAAACGCCTATAGAATCCAGCGAGGCCAAGAAAACTCCTCACTTGTGTGACCATTTTGGGCTGCGGCTAACTCTCAATAGCTTCAATCTTGGCTTTATCAACTTCAGTTCCCTGTGGAGTAACAACATAGCCAAGAAAAGATACTCGGTCCGTGCAAAAGGTGCACTTCCCAAGGTTACCAAACAAACGTGCATCACGTAGAGCAATAAAAACAGCACGTAAATGTTCCAAATGTTCTTCCAAAGATTTGCTATAAATCAGTATATCATCAAAATAGACTACCACAAATCGTCCAATAAAAGCACGTAAAACTTCATTCATTAGTCTCATGAAAGTACTAGGTGCATTAGCTAACCCAAAAGGCATGACTAACCACTCATATAATCCAAAGTTAGTTTTAAATGTTGTTTTCCATTCATCTCCCAATTTCATACGAATTTGATGGTATCCACTACGCAAATCAATTTTGGAGAATATTGTAGAGCCACTCAATTCATCAAGCATATCATCTAGCCTAGGAATAGGATGACGATAACGAATAGTAATATTATTAATGCCTCTACAATCAACGCACATACGTGATGAACCATCCTTTTTCGGCACTAAAATGATAGGAACAGCACAAGGACTAAGGGATTCACGTATATAACCTTTGTCGAGCAGCTCTTGTACTTGATGCATAATCTCCTTCATCTCCTCTGGATTGGTACGGTATGGTTAACGGTTGGGTAATGATGCACCGGGAGTTAAGTCAGTTTGATGCTCAATCCCTCGAATAGGTGGTAATCCCGATGGCACGTCTTGTGGAAAGACGTCAGTGAACTCCTGCAAAATGTTAGTGACAGCAGGAGGCAAAGAGGAAGGCACGCCCTCGAATGAAATTAATGCCTCTTTGCACACAAAAGCATAGCAAACAGATTTGCTAAAATCTTGATCATCAATATCAGATTTGGTGGCAAGTAAACATGCACTTTTCAATTTAATTTCAGAAGCAACACTAGATGGTTTATTATTAGGCTTCAGTTGTTGCTCAAATTCTTTTGCCGCAATCTGATTTTCACTCTTATTTTGCTCCGGTTTTGCTTTATTAGCTCTATTAATATCATCTTTCAAAATGGAATCAGGAGTCATAGGAAGCAAAGTAATATTTTTGTCCTTATGAACAAGAGTATACTGATTGTTTCTACCATGGTGTACAGAATTTCTATCAAATTGCCCTGGTCTACCAAGTAATAAAGAACATGCTTGCATAGGTACCACATCACAATCAACATAATCAGCATATGTAGAGATACTAAAATGCACATGAAAACTACGTGTTACCTTAACCTTGCCGCTGTTGTTGAACCATTGGATGTAGTAAGGATGTGGATGTGGTCTTGTGGTGAGAGATAGCTTCCACCATCTCCATGCTAGCTGTTGTTGCAGCTCCTCCATCTATGATGACGCTAATGTAACGCTCCTTCACAACTCCCTTTGTATGGAACAAATTATGCCTCTGATTTTGCTCAGCTTGTGTAACCTGCACACTCAAAACACGTTGAGCAACTAAACATTCATACATGTCAGCATCTTCAGCAGCCATGTATTGCGCCTCATGATCAGAATCATCTCCACCGTGTTCTTCATGTGTAATAAGAGCCAAAGTCTCCTCATCATAGTCACTGGCGGACTCATACCCACCATCCTTAGTAGCAATCATCACATGCTGAGATTTGCATTCTCTCGCGAAATGTCCTCTTCCCTTACAACGACGACAAATAATATCACTTGTGTGCCCTGTTGATGCCATGGAAGAAGAGTTTTGCGCAGACCCGGCAGGTGTGCTCTTGGCAGATAGTGGTGGTTGTGCCTGATTTCTTGTATCACGACTGGAGGTGGCACCTGATGGAGGTGCTGGTGCAGTGGAAGTAGAGGATGCACGTGCTGTCCATGATGAAGATCGACCTGCAGAAAAGTTAGTTCGCGCCAATGCCTGTTGAGCCTGCATTTCACGTTCAGCTTTACAAGCAAGATGGAGTAAACGAGTGATATTATTATACTCCTTATACTCTAGCATGGTCTGAATCTCTCTCTTTAATCCACCCATAAAACGTGCAAGCATAGCTTCATTCTCCTCAACAATACCACATGTAATCATTCCAATTTGTAATTCCTGATAATATTATTCGACAGAATTTTTTCCTTGTCTCAAACGCTGCAATTTTTGAATTAATTCACGTTGATAATATGGTGGAACCCAACGAGTACGCATAGCAGTTTTCAAAGCAGCCCAAGTAGCCGGAATAAGATATAATCTACAATGTTCAGACCACCAAACACATGCAAAGCTAGTGAAAGCACAAACAGCAGCAGGAACACGCCTCTCCTCAGGATATTGTAAACGTGTAAATCATTATGCAGTTTCTAACTCCCAAGTAAGATATATATCAGGAACATATCTACCCTCAAATGGTGGAATATTGAATTTCAGTTTAGGAAGATGGTCATGATGTCGTACCTGAGGGAGAGCCCTTCCATTGTGATTATTTGCATGTGGATGACCTGGTGGTTGTGGTGCTGGTGGTTGCACGTAGTTCTGATTTTGATCAACCTCATCCTCGTAATCTCCCGCATAATCATCCTCCGCATCAACAAGCAGGAGCCACGTAGTATCAACAAGCAGCACCAACAGTTTGGCCAGGTGAAGAAGGACACGGCTACGCTTCGGCGGAGGGCTGTTTCATGACGTGGAGGTAGTTGTTGTTGTTGCAGAGGTGCGGCAGGTGCAGCCGGTGGTGGAAGACGCGCAAGTAGTTCATTAAATCTGTTATCGAGCTTTGTTTCGAACGTTTTCTCAAGGCCAGTGATCTTCTCCATGGCCTCTTCAAAATTGATCAGCACATCTTGCACCTGTTCAGTCATCATTTGCTAAAACTTATCATGAAGCTCCTTGTTCGTTAAGTTCTCCCAGTCAATCTCGTCGGCATGTGATCCTGGCATGGTTAGCAGCAATAGAAACACACAAGAATATGGTCCTACAGACTACTAACAAGTGGTGGTGGTGGGTGTCACAAATCCGTCAAGCAAAACTCAAATTCTTACCAGTTCTTACCTAGCAGCAGGCGGTGATCGGCAACCGTTGTAGTTAAAACTCTCAAAGCTTGGATAGAGCGATTACCAGGGAGAGTCAAATGCACGACGTAGATGTATGTGGAGCTGGGAAGGCTTATAATATGGTAGCAAAAAGGGTCAGCAATAATCAATTCAGAGATGCAAAGTTGAATAAACGCTCAATGACGGTACTGTGCTAGTCCTTGGCTAGACCGTGCTAGATACGCGAGCCTAGAACACTAACAAAATCACGGCGCTGCACATAAACAAGGGAAAAGCACACTCTGAAAAAAAATCACTCGTTTTTTTCTGCGCTCATTTTTTTTGTTGCGCTCCTCTTTTTTTTGCGAAAAATCACTCTAATGGCGAGTGTCTCAAAACTTTTCCCAGGTCAAACTGACAGGATGGGCACGAAAATTTTTGACATTTTTTTTCGGAAATCAGGGCAGCGACAACGAAAAAGTGCGACAAAAAATCACTATGATGGTGAGTGTCTCAAAACGCTCCGTGGGACTTAACAATAGGATAGGTAAAAAATATTTTTGGTCGCCGAAAATTTGGCCTCAAAACCGCCCGGGGTTCTCCAGACTCTTTTTTTCCGAGACCTACTCAGGCAAGGAAACACAAAACGAAAACTAGATGGATATCGAAAACAAACCTAATATGAAAAGAACTCGAATTGGTGGTGGACAAGCAGATGTATATGTAGACTCGGATTGGTGGTGGACAGGCGAATGTATATGTGGACTCGGATTGGTGGTGGACAGGCAGATGTATGTGTGGACTCGGATTGGTGGTAGACATGCGGATGTATATGGTAGCGGTAAGGAATATTTTGGTGGTGGTGGTATAAGGTAGGAACAATGACGATGGTGCGGCCGCGACGTGACAACTTGTGAACAGAACTCGAAAATCGAAGGGAAACCAGACGCTAAGACCAACAACTTGACACGACGATGCAACCGCAAATTCAACAAAGCAAATACAGAAAAGATTATGCAAAGGCTCAGATTGGTTCGGATAGGATGAACTAACCCTAATTTTTTTGGCTTTTTTCATGGACTATAGGTACGAAGAACAGACTCGATCTAAATTACGAAAAACTGTAAAATCTCACCAAGCAACCTGGGAATCTGATACCACTTGATAGAGGCAAAGGTGTCCCAATGTTTTGATGAGATGGTGGCTATCATTTTCTGTGGGAGTCGACCTTGACGATCCGACTACGAACGTGCGAGACGTCGCGCCTTAGCAATCGCTAAACCAACTTCCAAGGGTTATTGACCACGCTGGAGCACGATCAACCTGACCACGAGGGCCTGTTTCCTGCGAGCAAACGAAGAACAAGCAAGAAACTAAGATTGCAATCTAGATATTGCGAATATAAGAGGAAAGCTTTATTAATGAAGGTGGGGTTCTGTGATGCCTTGGTCTGGTCGTTGAACACAAACGAAGTACGCGAAGTTGCAGCTATGGCGAACTTTTAATCTAAACAAAACTCGAAGTCTAAACGATGCCCTAAGGGCTGTATATATGGAGGAATAGGGGGGATTTTCATGGCCCTTGTGGGAGGGGTCCGAATCCAACCCTAACTCTTGTTTCCCCACACATACGGACTCTAAAAATAGCCTATACTTAAGTATTTCGAAATTACATGGGCCTGGCCAAATAATAAGGTGACGCAGCACCTAGAAAGCCTCTGGATGAAATTTATGAAGTGGCATCTTGTATATTTCGTCCAAGGCTTCATGTACTCCTTATGGTGGCTTCAAAGTTCTGAAATCAGCACTTGTAACTCCATTCTTGTTCCCGTTGCGCATGCCATCATCTCCAGGCTTGGTCTTGCTCCAGTGTTCATCACTCTTATCCATGCCAGGCCCTTCATTTGTAAGCAAAACAAATGTATCCAATTTAGGCAACATCATATTCACATGAACATTAGAATCATTACCAAGAAACGAAAGTACCTGGTAATTCAATTGGCGTGCGCGAGCCCTAGTAATTGGTCCAATATGTATAGTAGCAGGGGTTGTGGGTGTAACAATGGTATTGATGTCCTCATCAGAATGGGTCTTGAGGGCAGGCCTTGTTGAGGTTTGTGAAGTTGACGCACATGCGCTCCTTTCCTCCTTTCTTCGGCACGACGACGGGGTTCGCCAGCCATTCCGGGTACCGGACCTCGCGAATGCCGCCTGCCGCCTCCAGCTTGCGAGTTTCCTGGGCGATGAACGACTGCTTCTCCGTTGACTGTTGCCGCACCCTCTGCTTCACAGGGCGCACGTTGGGGCACACCTTCAGATGATGCTCAATCACTTCTCTCGGGACCCCAACTAGCTGCTTGGGCTCCCAGGCGAACACGTCCTTGTTCACCCGGAGGAAGTCCACCAACTCCCTTTCTTGATCTGGGGCGAGGTTGGTGCCTATAGTAAAGGTGGCGCCTGAGGCCCCGTCCTCGTCGATCGGTACTTGCTTCATCTTGGCCTGGCCTTGAGTGAATTGCTGCTTCTTCTTGGTCGGCGCAACCCCCTTGGCCCGGGGCACGGCCTTGCTGGCCGGGAAAGCTGCCGTCGTGGCCCTGAAAGCGAGTTTGAGGGCAGCTGATAGAGGCAAAGGTGTCCCGTCTTTCGATGAGATGTGGTTTTCGCTTTGGAGGAAGTCGACTTTGACGATCCGACTACGAACGTGCGAGGACGTCGCGCCTTAGCAATCGCTAAACCAACTCTGAGAGGTTATTGACCACGCCGAGCACGATCAACCGACCACGAGGGTCTTTTTCGCGAGCAAACGAAGAACAAGCAAGAAACTGAGATTGCAATCTGGATATTGCGAATATAAGATGAAAGCTTTATTGATCAAGGTGGGGTTCTGTGGACGCCTTTGTGCAGTCGTTGAACACAAACGGCACGCAAGTTGCAGCTATGGCGAACTTTTAATCTAAACAAAACCCAAGGTCTAAACGGTGCCCTAAGGGCTGTATATATGGAGGAAGAGGGGGAATTTCGTGTCCCTTGGTGGAGGGGTCCAAATCAACCCTAACTCTTGTTTCCCCACATACGGACTCTAAAACAGCCTATACTTAAGTATTTCGAAATTACATGGGCCTGGCCCAATAATAAGGTGACGCAGCACCTAGAATAGCCTATGGACGAATATTATGAAGTGGCATCTTGTATATTTCGTCCAAGGCCTCATGCACTCATTAGGGTGGCTTCAAAGTCCTGGAATCATCACTTGTAACTCCGTTTTGTTCCCTTAGCATGCCAACATCTCCATGCTTGAACTTGCTCCAAGGTTCATCTTTCTTGTCCATGGTAGGCCCTTCATTTGTAAGCAAAACAAATGTATCCAATTTAGGTAGCATCATATTCTCATGAACATTGGAATCGTTACCAAGAAACGAAAGTACCGATAATTCAATTGGCGTCTTGTGAGCTCTAGTAATTGGTCCAGTATGTATAGCAGCAGGGGCTGTGGGTGTAACAATGGTATTGATGTCCTCATCATCCTCCCCTTCTTGAAATGAAGTCGTCCTCGACGGAAGCTCATCTTCCTCACCCAAATAAGGCTTCAAATCTGCAATGTTAAAAGTGGGACTAACCCCAAAATCTGCAGGCAGCTCAAGTTTATATGCATTATCATTTATTTTCTCTAACACCTTAAATGGACCATCAGACGTGGCATTAGCTTTGATTTGGGCAAATTAGGAAACCTATCCTTACATAAATGTAACCAAACAAGATCTCCGGTGCAAAGACAACATGTTTTCTACCCTTATCTCCAACAAGTTTATATTTAGCATTCATACGCTCAATGTTTTCCTTAGTTAACTCATGCATTTTAAAATCAATTCAGCACGTTCTTTAGCATCAAAATTAACCTTCTCCAAGATGGAAGAGGCAACAAATCAATAGGTGCACGAGGTAGGAAGCCATACACAATTTCAAAAGGGCACATCTTAGTAGTAGAATGCAATGAACGATTATAAGCAAATTCAATATGAGGCAAGCATTCTTCCCACATTTTCTTATTATTCTTCAAAACAGCCCTAAGCATAGTAGACAATGTTCTATTGACTACTTCAGTTTGTCCATCGGTTTGGGGTGACAAGTAGTACTAAAAAGCAGTTTAGTCCCCAACTTAGCCCATAAACATCTCCAAAAGTGGCTAAGAAATTTAGTATCACGATCTGAAACAATAGTATTTGGCACACCATGCAAGCGAATAATTTCACGAAAGAACAAATCAGCAACATTAATAAAGATCATCGCTTTTATGACATGGTATAAAGTGTGCCATTTTCGAGAATCTATCCACGACAACAAATATGCTATCCTCCCTTCTTTGTTCGAGGTAAACCTAAAACAAAGTCCATAGATATATCCTCCCAAGGAACACTAGGCACAGCAAAGGCATATATAAACCATGAGGATTGAGTCGTGACTTAGCTTTTTGACATGTAGTGCAGCGAGCTACAAACGCTCAACATCCCGCCTCATCTTTGGCCAAAAGAAATGAGTAGCAAGTATATCCTCCGTCTTCTTGACGCCAAAGTGTCCCATTAATCCTCCTCCATGCGCCTCCTGCAACAACAAAAGACGAACAGAGCTAGCAGGAATGCATAGCTTGTTAGCACGGAACACAAAACCATCATTAATAACGAACTTGTTCCATGTTCTTCCCTCTTTACAATTCTGCATTACATCTTTAAAATCAGCATCATGCACATATTGATCTTTGATGGTCTCCAAACAAAATATTTTGAAGTCAAGTTGTGAAAGCATAGTATATCGACGAGACAAAGCATCAGCAATAACATTTTCTTTACCCTTCTTGTGTTTAATGACATAAGGGAAAGTCTCAATGAATTCAACCCATTTAGCATGTCTACGATTCAGTTTAGCTTGACTTTTAATATGTTTCAAAGATTCATGATCAGAATGTATAACAAATTCTTTGGGCCATAAATAATGTTGCCATGTCTCTAAAGTCCGAACAAGAGCATATAATTCTTTGTCATAAGTAGAATAGTTCAGACTAGGCCCACTCAATTTTTCGAAAAGTATGCAACAGGTTTGCCATCTTGTAATAACACACCTCCTAATCCAATTCCACTAGCATCACATTCAAGCTCAAAAGTCTTATTAAAGTCAGGAAGTTGGAGTAAAGGAGCATGTGTCAACTTATCTTTCAATACCGTGAAGGCTTCTTCCTGTGCGGTACCCCAAACAAAAGGCACATCCTTCTTTGTAAGCTCATTGAGAGGTGCAGCAATGGTGCTAAAGTCTCTCACAAAACGCCTATAGAAACCAGCGAGTCCAAGAAAACTCATCACTTGTGTGACCGTTTTGGGCTGCGGCCAACTCTCAATAGCTTCAATCTTGGCTTTATCAACTTCAATTCCTCGTGGAGTAACAACATAGCCAAGAAAAGATACTCGGTCGGTGCAAAAGGTGCACTTCCCAAGGTTACCAAACAAACGTGCATCACATAGAGCATTAAAACAGCACGTAAATGTTCCAAATGTTCTTCCAAAGATTTGCTATAAATCAGTATATCATCAAAGTAAACTACCACAAATCGTCCAATGAAAGCACGTAAAACTTCGTTCATTAATCTCATGAAAGTACTAGGTGCATTAGTTAACCCAAAAGGCATGACTAACCACTCATATAATCCAAACTTAGTTTTAAATGCTGTTTTCCATTCATCTCCCAATTTCATACGAATTTGATGGTATCCACTACATAAATCAACTTTGGAGAATATTGTAGAGCCACTTAATTCATCAAGCATATCATCTAGCCTAGGAATAGGATGACGATAACGAATAGTAATATTATTAATGCCTCTACAATCAACACACATACGCCGACGCACCATCCTTTTTAGGCACTAGTATAATAGGAACAGCACAAGGACTAAGAGATTCGCGATATAACCTTTGTCGAGCAGCTCCTGACTTGACGATAATCTCCTTCGTCTCCTCCGGATTGGTACGGTATGGTGCACGGTTGGGTAGCGATGCACGGGAATTAAGTCAATTTGATGCTCAATCCCTCGAATAGGTGGTAATCCCGGTGGCTCGCCTTGTGGGAAGACGCCGTGAACTCCTGCAAAATGTTAGTGACAGCAGGGGCAAAGAGGAAGGCACGTCCTCGAATGAAAATAATGCCTCTTTGCACACAAAAGCATAGCAAACAGATTTGCTAGAATCTAGCTCATCAATATCAGATTTGGTGGCAAATAAACATGCACTTTTCAGTTTAATTTGAAGCAACATTAGATGGTTTATTATTAGGCTTCATTTGTTGCTCAAATTCTTTTGCCACAATCTGATTTTCACTCTTATTTTTCTCCTGTTTTGCTTTATTAGCTCTATTAATATCATCTTTCAAAATGGAATCAGAGTCATAGGAAGCAAAGTAATATTTTATCCTTTTGAACAAGAGTATACTGATTGTTTCTAACATGGTGTACAGAATTTTTATCAAATTGCCATGGTCTACCAAGTAATAAGGAACATGCTTGCATAGGTACCACATCACAATCAACATAATCAGCATATGTAGAGATACTAAAATGCACACTAACAGACGTGTTACCTTAACCTTGCCGCTGTTGTTGAACCATTGGATGTAGTAAGGATGTGGATGTGGTCTTGTGGTGAGAGAAAGTTTCTCCACCATATCCATGCTAGCCAAGTTGTTGCAGCTCCCTCCATCTATGATGACGCGAATAGAACGTTCCTTCACAACTCCCTTTGTATGGAACAAGTTATGCCTCTGATTTTGCTCAGCTTGTGTAACCTGCACACTCAAAACACGTTGAGCAACTAAACATTCATACTGTCAAAGATCTTCAGCAGCCATGTATTGCGCCTCAAGATCAGAATCATCTCCACCGTGTTCTTCATGTGTAATAAGAGCCAAAGTCTCTTCATCATAGTCACTAGCAGACTCATACCCACCATCCTCAAGAGCAATCATCACACGCTGAGATTGGCATTCTCTCATAAAATGTCCTCTTCCCTTACAACGACGACAAATAATATCACTTGTGTGCCCTGTTGACGCCATGGAAGAAGAAGAGCTCTGTAGGCCCAGCAGTGTACTCTTGGCGAGATAGTGGTGGTTGTGCCTGCTTTCTTGTATCACGGTTGGAGGTGGCAGCCGACGGAGGTGCCGATGTAGTAGAACGTGTGGAAGTAGATGATGCACGTGGTGTCCATGATGAAGGTCGACCTGCAGAAAAGTTAGTCCGCGCCAAGGCCTGTCGATCCTGCACTTCACGTTCAGCTTTACAAGCAAGATGGAATAATCGAGTGATATTATTATAATCCTTGTAGTCTAGAATGGTCTGAATCTCTCTATTTAATCCACCCAGAAAACGTGCAAGCATAGCTTCATTCTCCTCAACAATACCACATCTAATCAAGCCAGTTTGTAATTCCTGATAATATTCTTCTACCGAATTTTTTCCTTGTCTTAAGCGCTGCAATTTTGATGAGGACATCAATACCATTGTTACACCCACAGCCCCTACTGCTACATATACTGGACCAATTACTAGAGCTCTCATGACGCCAATTAAATTATCAGTACTTTCGCTTTCTTGGTAATGATTCTAATGTTCATGAGAATATGATGCTGCCTAAATTGGATACATTTGTTTTGCTTACAAATGAAGGCCCTAGCTTGGAGAAGGATGGACATTGAGCAAGAACAAGCATGGAGATAATGCCATGCAAGGAGAACAAGAACGGAGTTACAAGTGATGATTTCAGGACTTTGAAGCCACCCTAATGAGTGCATGAGGCCTTGGACGAAATATACAAGATGCCACTTCATAATATTCGTCCATAGGCTATTCTAGGTGCTGCGTCACCTTATTATTGGGCCAGGCCCACGTAATTTCGAAATACTTAAGTATAGGCTGTTTTAGAGTCCGTATGTGGGGAAACAAGAGTTAGGGTTGATTTGGACCCCTCCACCAAGGGCCACGAAATTCCCCCCTCTTCCTCCATATATACAGCCCTTAGGGCACCGTTTAGACCTTGGGTTTTGTTTAGATTAAAAGTTCGCCATAGCTGCAACTTCGCTGCATTTCGCTTGTGTTCAACGACTGAGACAAAAGCGCCACAGAACTCCACCTTGATCAATAAAGCTTTCATCTTATATTCGCAATATCCAGATTGCAATCTCAGTTTCTTGCTTGTTCTTCGTTTGCTCGCAGGAAGCAGACCTCGTGGTCGTTGATCGCGTTCGTGTGGTCAATAACCTCTCGGAGTTGGTTTAGCGATTGCTAAGGCGCGACGTCCTCGCACGTTCGTAGTCGGATCGTCAAAGTCGACTTCCTCCAAAGCGAAAACCACATCTCATCGAAAGACGGGACACCTTTGCCTCTATCAAATTTTTTCCAACGAGTACGCATAGCAGTTTTCAAAGCAGCCCAAGTAGCTGGAACAGGATATAATCTACAATGTTCAGACCACCAAACACATGCAAAGCTAGTGAAAGCACAAACAGCAGCAGGAACACGTCTCTCCTCAGGATATTGTAAACATGTAAATCGTTGTTCAGTTTCTAATTCCCAAGTAAGATATATATCAGGAACATATCTACCCTCAAATGGTGGAATATTCAATTTCAGTTTAGGGAGATGGTCATGATCTCGTACCTGAAGGGGAGCCCGAACATTGCCATTATTTGCATGTGGACGACCTGGTGGTTGTGGTGCTGGTGGTTGCACGTAGTTCTGATGTTGATCAACCTCATCCTCGTAAGCTCTCACATAATCATCCTCCCCCGCAGCAGCAGCAGGAGCCTGAAGTATCAACAGCAGCACCAAAGAGCTTGGCCAGTCAAGAGGGACACGGAAGCTCGGCGGAGGGCTGTTTCGCGATGTGGAGGTAGTCGTTGTTGTAGAGGTGCGTTAGGTGCCGCCGGTGGTGGTGGTGGTAGACGCGAGAGCAATTCATTAAACTTGTTATCGAGCTTTGTTTCGAACGCCTTCTCAATGCCATCTATCTTCTCCATGGCCTCTTCAAATCTATTTAGCACATCTTCCACCTGCCCACTCATCATTTGTTGAAACTTATCATGTAGCGCTTTGTTTGTCATGTTCTCCCGATCAGTTACATCGGCTTGCGATCCCCGCCATGGTTAGCAAAGCAATAGAAACACACAAGAATATGATTCGACAGACTACTAGGAAGTGGTGGTGGTGGTGTGGTGGACAATACAAACCGTCAAGCAAATCTCAAAGTCTTACCAGTTCTTACCCAAAGAAGAAAGCGGTGATCAGCAACCAATGTAGTCAAAACTCTCAAAGCTTGGATAGAGCGATTACTGTGGAGAGTCAAACGCACGATGTAGATGTATGTGGAGCTGGAAGGCTTATAATATGGTAGCAAAAAGGGTCAGCAATAATCAATTCAGAGATGCAAAGTTGAATAAACGCTCAACGACGGTGATCATGTCTGTTGGTCCTAGGCTAGACCGTGCTAGAGACGCGAGCCTAGAACACTAACAAAATCACGGCGTTGCACGTAAACAAGGGAAAAGCACACTGAAATTTTTTTTTTCGCTTTTTTTATGCAGCTTTTTTTTTTTTGCGTTTAAAAATCACTATAATGGCGAAAGTGTCTCAAAACTCTTCCTGTGTCAAACCGACAGGATGGGCACGAAATTTTTTCGACAATTTTTTTTTTTTCGATTGCCGGACCCAAAAAGCTGAAACGGGTCAAAAAAAACTTTCTATAATGGCGACTGTCTCAATACGCTTAGAAACACCTAAAAACAGGATAGCCAGAATTTTTTTTGACAAGTACGTTTTCGGAAAATTTTGGGCCTAAACGAGGGTGGTTTCAGACTTTTTTTTTCCAAACCTACTCCAAGCAAGGAAACACGAATCGGAAACTAGATGGATCTCGAAAACAAACCTAATATGCAAGGAACTCGGATTGGTGGTGGATATATGGTGGTGGTATATGGCAGCGGTGGTGGTATATGGTAGCGGTGGTGGTATATGGATACGGATTGGTGGTGGTATTTGGATACGGATTGGTGGTGGTATATGGACACGGATGATGGTGTGGCGCGGCGTGACAACTTATGACCGTAACTCGAAACTCTAAAAGACTAGACTCTAAGACCAGCAACTTGACACGACAATGCAACATAAATTCAACAAAGCAAAAACCTAAAAAGATTATGCAAAGGCTCAGATTGGTTGGATATGATGAACTAACCCTAATTTATTTTTTGGCTTTTCGTGGACTTTAGGTATGAAGAACAGACTCGATCTAATCTCTGAAAACTGGAAAATCTCACCGAGCAACACTGAAAATCTGATACCACTTGATAGAGGCAAAGGTGTCCCGTCTTTCGATGAGATGTGGTTTTTCGCTTTGGAGGAAGTCGACTTTGTGATCCGACTACGAGCGTCTGCGAGGGCGTCAGCGCCTTATGTCGCTAAACCAATTCAGAGGTTATTGACCACAGCGAACACGATCAACGACCACGAGGTGCATTTCCTGCGAGCAAATGAAGAACAAGCAAGCTGAGATTGCAATCTGGATATTGCGAATATAAGATGAAAGCTTTATTGATCAAGGTGGGGTTCTGTGGCCTTTGTGCAGTCGTTGAACACAAGCGAAATGCAGCGAAGTTGCAGCTATGGCGAACTTTTAATCTAAACAAAACCCAAAGTCTAAGCGGTGCCCTAAGGGCTGTATATATGGAGGAAGAGGGGAATTTCGTGGCCCTTGGTGGAGGGTCGAAATCAACCCTAACTCTTGTTTCCCCACATACGGACTCTAAAAACAGCCTATACTTAAGTATTTCGAAATTACATGGCCTGGCCCAATAATAAGGTGACGCCAGCACCTAGAATAGCCTATGGACGAATATTATGAAGTGGCATCTTGTATATTTCGTCAAGGCCTCATGCACTCATTAGGGTGGCTTCAAAGTCCTGGAATCATCACTTGTAACTCCGTTCTTGTTCCTTAGCATGCCAACATCTCCATGCTTGAACTTGCTCCAAGGTTCGTCTTTCTTGTCCATGGTAGGCCCTTCATTTGTAAGCAAAACAAATGTATCCAATTTAGGCAGACATCATATTCTCATGAACATTGGAATCGTTACCAAAGAAGCGAAAGTACGATAATTCAATTGGCGTCTTGTGACTCTAGTAATTGGTCCAAGTATGTATAGCGGCGAGGGCTGTGGGTGTAACAATGGTATTGATGTCCTCATCACTCGGGTGGCCTTGCCAAAGCCACCACATGCCAGTATTTGGGAGGACCAAGGTGCTGCTTGATTGCACTGTGCATTCTCTCCCTCCTTGCCAGCCACCGCGGGCGTCGGCCCGTCGTGACGACGCTCGTGATAACATCTTGATGAGGACATCAATACCATTGTTACACCCACAGCCCCTGATGCTATACATACTGGAACAATTACTAGAGCTCGCGCACGCCAATTGAATTATCAGGTACTTTCGTTTCTTGGTAACGATTCTAATGTTCATGAGAATATGATGCTGCCTAAATTGGATACATTTGTTTTGCTTACAAATGAAGGGCCTACCATGGACAAGAAAGATAAACCTTGGAGCAAGTTCAAGCATGGAGATGTTGGCATGCTAAAGGGAACAAACGGAGTTACAAGTGATGATTCCAGACTTTGAAGCCACCTAATGAGTGCATGAGGCCTTGGACGAAATATACAAGATGCCACTTCATAATATTAGTCCATAGGCTATTCTAGGTGCTTTCGTCACCTTATTATTGGGCCAGGCCCATGTAATTTCGAAATACTTAAGTATAGGCTGTTTTAGAGTCCGTATGTGGGGAAACAAGAGTTAGGGTTGATTTCGGACCCCTCCACCAAGGGCCACGAAATTCCCCTCTTCCTCCATATACAGCCCTTGGGCCCCGTTTAGACGTTGGGTTTTGTTTAGATTAAAAGTTCGCCATAGCTGCAACTTGGCATTTCCGTTTGTGTTCAACGACCGGACAAAGCGTCCACGAAACCCCACCTTGATCAATAAAGCTTTCATCTTATATTCAATATCCAGATTGCTATCTCAATTTCTTGCTTGTTCTTCGTTTGCTTGCAGGAAACAGGCCCTCGTGGTCAAGGTTGATCAGTGCTCCGGCGTGGTCAATAACCCGGAAGTTGGTTTAGCGATTGCTAAGGCGCTGACGCTCTCGCATGACGCTCAGAGGTCGGATCGTCAAGGTCGACGCCCACGAAGGCGATAGCCACCATCTCATCGAAAACATCGGACACCTTTGCCTCTATCAAGTGGTATCAGATTTTCAAGTTGTTGCTCGGTGAGATTTTGCGCTTTTCGTAGATTAGATCGGTCTGTTCTTCATACCTAAAGTCCACGTAAAAAGCCACAAAAAATTAGGGTTAGTTCATCATATCCAGAACCAATCTGAGTTTTGCATAATCTTTTTTAGGGTTTTGCTTTGTTGAATTTATGGGTTGCATCGTCGTGTCAAGTTGAGCAAAAAAAAAATTTCCAGTGTGCTTTTCCGTTGTTTCCGTGCAGCGCCGTGATTTTGTTAGTGTTCTAGGCTCGCGTCTCTGCACGGTCTAGCCTAGGACCAGCACAAAGCATACGTCGTTGAGCGTTTATTCAACTTTGCATCTCTGAATTGATTATTCTTGACCCTTTTGCTACCATATTATAAGCCTTCCCAGCTCCACATACATCTACATCGTCGTTTGACTCTCACAGTAATCGCTCTATCCAAGCTTTGAGAGTTTTGACTACATCGGTTTGCCGATCACCTTTGCTCAGGTAAGAACTGGTAAGAATTTGAGATTTGCAGACGGATTTGTGACTGTCCACCCACCACCACCACCACTTCCTAGTAGTCTGTCGAATCATATTCTTGTGTGTTTCTATTGCTGCTAACCATGGCAGGATCACAAGCCGGCAGACCGACCGGGAGAACATGACAAACAAAGCGCTACATGATAAGTTTCAACAAATGATGAGTGGGCAGGTGGACGATGTGCTAAATAGATTTGAAGAGGCCATGGAGAAGATAGATGGCATTGAGAAGGCGTTGAAACAAAGCTCGATAACAAGTTTAATGAATTGCTCATATTGCGTCTACCACCACCACCACTGGCTGCACCTAGCACCTCTACTACAACAACATGGACTACCTCCACATGTGAAACAGCCCTCCGCCGAGCTTCCGTGTCCCTCTTCAGCTGGCCAAGCTCTTTGGTGCTGCTGTTGATACTTGTGGCTCCTGCTGCTGCGGTGGGGAGGATGATTATGTGAGAGCTTACGAGGATGAGGTTGATCAACATCGAACTACGTGCAACCACCAGCACCACAACCACCAGTGTCGTCCACATGCAAATAATGGCAATGTTCGGGCTCCCCTTCAGTACGAGATCATGACCATCTCCTAAACTGAAATTGAATATTCCACCATTTGAGGGTAGATATGTTCTGATATATATCTTACTTGGGAGTTAGAAACTGAACAACGATTTACATGTTTACAATATCCCGAGGAGAGGCGTGTTCCTGCTGCTGTTTGTGCTTTCACTAGCTTTGCATGTGTTTGGTGGTCGAACATTGTAGATTATATCCTGTTCCAGCTACTTGGGCTGCTTTGAAAACTGCTATGCGTACTCGTTGGGTTCCACCATATTATCAAGCGTGAATTACTTCAAAAATTGCAGCGCTTAAGACAAGGAAAAATTCGGTGAAGAATATTATCGGGAATTACAAACTGGCTTGATTAGATGTGGTATTGTGGAGGAGAATGAAGCTATGCTTGCACGTTTTTAAGGTGGATTAAATAGAGATTCAGACCATTCTAGACTACAAGGATTATAATAATATCACTCGATTATTCCATCTTGCTTGTAAAGCTGAGCGTGAAGTGCAGGATCGGCAGAGGCCTTGGCGGACTAACTTTTCTGCAGGTCGACCTTCATCATGGACACCACGTGCATCATCTACTTCCACACGTTCTACTACACGGCACCTCCGTGGCTGCCACCTCCAACCGTGATACAAGAAAGCGGGCACAACCACCACTATCTGCCAAGAGTACACCTCTTTGGGCCTACCACAGAGCTCTTCTTCTTCCATGGCGTCAAGCAGGGCACACAAGTGATATTATTTGTCGTCGTTGTAAGGGAAGAGGACATTTTAAAAGCGATAGCCACCATCTCATCGAAACATCGGGACACCTTTGCCTCTATCACATCTCCATAGCATCGTCTGACCCGCGGACATGCCGCGACCAGCACCAAGTTCTTCGAGAACAAGCTCACGAAGATGCTCGAACCACTATCAAGCGCCGACGTGATACACATCACCAGTGGGACAAGCGGGCGGGACCCGCTATGGACCACCCAGCGCCGGGGGGCTCCGGCGGCCTACCTTACGAGGTGGGCTGCCTAGCCTTTACCCGTGAGCTGCGAAAGTTCCAGTGGCCGTCCCACCGCACGTTCAAGCCTACCGTCAGCGAGAAGTATACTGGCAAGACCCATCCATTCGAGTTACTCAGCATCTACACCATCGCGATGCAGGCTGCCGGAGCTCGCGACGACAAGGTGCTTGCCAATTACTTCCCATTGGCACTGAAACCCAATGTTATGTCTTGGTTGATGCACTTGCTTGGTGATTCCATTTCTTCTTGGTCGGATCTGTGCCATGAGTTCGTTGGCGCCTTCGCGGGGGCCACCAAGCTCATGGTCGGGCCGATGATGCATATCATTCCCGAGAAAAGGAAACCTGCGCAAGTACATCCCGATGATAGAGGCGAGGGTGTCCCGATCTTTCGATGAGATGATAACTATCGATTTGGTGGAGCAGCCTTTGACGATCCGACTACAAAGCGTGCCTGACGTTGCGCCTTAGCAATCGCTAAACCAATCTCCTGAGGTTCTTGCGATGCCGGAAGCACGATCAGCGACCACGAAGGTCTATTCCTGCACGCAATCAAGAAGCGAGCAAGAATATGATAAAGCAATCTGAATATTATGAATATATGAAGAAGTATTGATAATGGTGGGGATCCGTAAGTGGCCTTGAGTCTGGTCGTTGGACACAAAGCGAAGTACGAAGTTGCAATGGCTAACTTTAACTAAACAAATCCCAAAGTCTAAGCGGTGCCCTAAGGGCTGTATATATGGAGGAAAAGGGGAATTTCGTGGCCCTTGGTGGAGGGGTCGAAAACAACCCTATCTCTTGTTTCCCCACACACGGGACTCTGAAAATAGCCTATACTTATGTATTTCGAAATTACATGGGCTGGCCCAATAATAAGGTGACGACAGCCTAGAATAGCCTCCGGACGAAATTTATGAAGTGTCATCTTGTATATTTCGTCCAAGGCTTCATGCACCATTATGGTGGCTTCAAAGCCCTGAAATCATCACTTGTAACTCCGTTCTTGTTCCCTTGCGCATGCCATCATCTCCATGCTTGTTCCTGCTCCAATGTTCATCCTTCTCCAAGCTAGGCCCTTCATTTGTAAGCAAAACAAATGTATCCAATTTAGGCAGCATCATATTCTCATGAACATTAGAATCATTACCAAGAAACGAAAGTACCTTGTAATTTAGTTGGCGTGCGCAAGCTCTAGTAATTGGTCCAGTATGTATAGCAGCATGGGCTGTGGGTGTAACAATGGTATTGATGTCCTCATCATCCAGAGATTCAGCCGAGTGCGGTACAACATCCCCGACGTTCATCCCGCCGCTGTGATCAGCGCGTTCCATCAGAACGTGCACAATCGCAAGATGCGCGAAGAGCTAGCGAGGACCAAGGTTAAGGATGTGCCCAAACTCTATGTCCTGGCCGACATGTGCGCCCGGGCTGAAGAGGGAAGGAAGTACCCCGGCGAGGACGTCGGCGCGGAAACAGAATCTACCGATGAAGACACCGCCGCCCCGACGAAGAAAAGGTCATAGCATAAGGAGAAGCGCAAGGCAAGGCCGTGCTTGCCGTTGAAGGGTCACGGCGACACCGGCGCTGCCAAGAAGGTCGAAACGAGCGACCACTGGCAAAGAGATTGCAGGGTGCATCGCTGTCGGGACCTTAGCAGCTACCGACAAGCCAGGGGGCTCCGGCACAGCGATCTTGCAAGATCCACCGCACCAAAGGCCACGACCTCGGAACTTCCGGCAGAAGTCGGCTGCTGGCGAGGACCACCCTCATCTTTGGCGCCGAGGACCACCACGACCCGGCAACCCGCGGTCGGTGTTACCGTTGTTGGTCTCCCGAACGATACGCAACCTCAAGGTGAACAAGATGTTGGTCGACAGCGGGGCCAGCCTGAACATGATCTCGCCCGTCGTGATCAAAAGGCTGCAAATCCCTGATGGAGACCTCGAGGAAACGGGCACGTTTCAAGGGGTGAATCCGGGGAGGAGCCAGCCAAAGGGGAAGGTCACGCTGCTCGTGACGTTTAGAGGAGAGTTGAACCACGGGACGGAGAGGATCATCTTCGACGCGGGAGAGATCCCCTTGCCCTACAACGGGTTTCTCGACCGCCCGGCACTAGCCAAGTTCATGGCGGCGCACTACGTGATGAGGACATGACTACCCTGGATGAGACCAAAAATATTGCATACATGCATATTTCTCAGGTGATTTCTAGTGCAAACTATTCAATAATATATTTATGTTATCCAGAACAAAAATACTTCACATACTTTTGTGTTTTGTCTAATTGCAGGTGTATGGGACATTTGTACAATCCACATATGAAGATAAGGGAGAAAGAGATGTTTACCTGCTGTTCAAAAGTTCTCCCACGTCACTTTTGGCCCAAGAGAAGATAGAGTCCAAGTCTCTCACGTTCGGACTCAGATTCGGACTACACAGACATACCTGACTCAAAACGTCTATAACTTTTTCATACGGACTCCAAATTGGTTGATTCTTTTTTGTTGGAAAATAGATTTCGTGCATTTTCCAACCCAATTGAATCACCTTAAAATCCGTCCGGAGCGTTGAGTTATAGACGAAACAATCTGATGCTGTAGCAGAATCCGAGTCAAACTACAAGTCCAAAGGTGTTACGTCACCTCCGCTTGGGCCCATTGGCCTTGTACGACCTAGGGTTAGTTTTAGGATGCCTTGGGACCTCCTCCCACCTCCTTGGCCGCCACCCTTGCTCCTATATAAGTAGATCCATCTAGTAGCTTTTTCCTTGGGATTTGTTTAGTTAAAGTTAGCCATTGCAACCGTTGTACTTCGTTTGTGTCCAACGACCAGACTAAGACCGCTTACGGATCCCCACCATTATCAATACTTCATATATATTCGCAATATTCAGATTGCTTTATCATATTCTTGCTTGTTCTTCGATTGCTTGCAGGAATAGACCTTCGTGGTCAGGTTGATCATGCTCCAGCGTGGTCAATAACCTCTCGGAGTTGGTTTAGCGATTGCTAAAGGCGCAGCGTCGTGCTGCGTTTGTAGTCGGATCGTCAAAGTCGTCTCCACCAAATCGATAGTTATCACCTCATCGAAGATCGGGACACCCTCGCCTCTATCAAGTGGTATCGGTTTTCAGGTTGCTCGGTGAGATTTTCCGATTATCCTAGATTCGATTTATTTTCTTACCAATTGTCCAAGAAAAAGCCACAAAAAAAGTTAGATCTATTCATCATTTGTCCTAGCCAGTCCAAGCCTTTGCAATTTTCTTTTCATTGTTTGCATTATTGAATTATCGGTTGCATCGTCGTGTCGAGTTGCTGGTCTTAGTGTCTTGTTCCTTTAGAGTTTGAGTTCTGTTCACATTAGTCACGCGCCGCTGCATCATTATCCTTCCGCTGTCCACCATCCCATCCATTAATTTCCATCACGTGCTACCGACTGTTCATTGTCATAATCATAGTTGAGGTCATTCACATCTTCACTGATCAATCTGCATCTTATCCGGTTTGTCTTGGAAAGAGGAGAACAAAAAGATAGAAAAAAAGAGAGAAAAGGAAGAAAAAAAAAGAAAAAGAGAAGAAGAAAAAAAAAAAAGCGTGAGAAAAAAGAGAGAAAAAACGGGATCTATCTAGAATCAATCTCGTACCTGAATTCGGATTGGAATCTGTTTTGCGCTGTTCAGTAAAACAGGTGTATCTTCCTCATCTGAAGTCCGTTTTGACTCCGTGAGTACTCAAATTAAAGCTAGAGACGAGGCGCATCTAAATAGTTGCAGAAGCCAGTTCAATATTTGACACCTCAAAATCGGCTTCTAAATAGGTGTTTTTTCCCTCTGAAGTTCGTGAACACAGCTTGTTCCAATTTTTCAGGCCAGTTTTAGAATTCTTTGACTCCTCATATCAACTCGGAATTGAGTGATTCTTTTGCATTGGAAAGCTTGAGTTAGTAGCATTCTTTGAAAGAATTTATCAGAAAATTGGCTCAAACTTTTCAAGAGGAAAGTTGAGAGAGAGTTGTTGTATGTCCTGCTTGGCGCTTGTTTTTCATCATTATCTTCCTTGCCGTTGTGATCTTCACTTATATCTTGCTGTCAAGAGCTACTTAGTATCCTTCATTGATGCTAGTTGTGCTATGCCGTGACCTCATTAGTGTTCTAGGCTCGCGTCTCTAGTCGGTCTAGCCTAGGACCAGCACATACCGTCGTTGGCGTTTATTCAACATTGCATCTTTGAATTGATTATTGCTAATCTTTTGCTACCATATATAGCCAACCCAGCTCCACATATTTCTACACCGTGTATCGTCGCTCCCCGGCAATCGCTTTACTCAATATTCGAGTTACTTGACACGCTGGTTGCGATCACCTTTCTTGCATGGTAAGAACTTGTAAGACATTGATATTTGCTTTCTTGTGAGCGTTTTACCACCACATCCTAGTAGTTATAGGAACATTATTTTTGGATTTTGTTTCTTGTTCTACTAATCATGACAGGATCGAGAGTCAATTCATGGGCTTTGTCGATCGCGGAGACATGCCACCACCTATGCAAATACCACAACCGTCACGAGAGGTGCACAAACATCCAAATGCACATGATCAGGTTCATGTTTCTATACCACCATTTAATGGCCGTTTTAGACCTCCTTTATATATTGAATGGGAGTTAGACATAAATAATATATTTGCTTCCCATAATTTTGATGAGCGTAAAAAGTTATGGTTGCGGTTGGTTCTTTCACTGGTTATGCTCTAGTTTGGTGGAGTGAATATTGTCGGTTACACCTGATTATGTACCTAATACTTGGGATGATTTAAAACATGTCATGAGAGATAGATTAAATCGATGTTTATTATACTCGTGGCATGATTAAAAACTGGAAAATTTAAAACAAGGTAGTGACACCGTAACAAAATATTATGATGATTTACAAACTACCTTGTTGCACTCATTTTAGAAGAAAGTGAAGAAGATTTTATGGATAGATTTTGGGAGGATTAAACCATAATATTCAGGAGATACTAATTCATGAAGAGTGTTATCCTATGGACCATTTGTTTCGTCTTGCTTGCAAAGCTGAACAGGAAATAAAACGACGTGTTGCCCACAAGGAGAACAAGCGCACGGTGCACATTCCAATGTGCACATATTCAACTGTTGATACAGATGTTTATTCAACTACTAGGCGTACTATGACAACCACATCCGTTGTTGCGAGGACTACATCATCTCCACCATGTGACACATCACCATCGAGAGTGCTGCATCATCTGAGTTGACTATAAGAGGTAATGACAAAGGTACATATTTTCCACTTTTACATGAGAATGATGCATGCCTAGTTAACTTGAATACATCATGTGTTGAGCTACCCACTACTTTGATCACACCACCTATTTTAGAGGATTATATTGATAATTTGACTTTGCCATGTGATCAAACAACTGAAATACCAACAATTTTGAGAGCACCCATTGAATTAACTATTGATGCAAAAGAATCAATGTTTAATCATTTTGATCGACCTCTAATCTTGGTGATGATTCGTGTGAATGACTCATTGCATGTTTGCTTATCTAAGCATGTTGTAGCATGTAAATTTGATTCAAATAAGGTTTATTCACCAATGTTGGGATGGTTTAATGATGAACATTGTCAATCTCTTGAAATAAATAAGAGCTTCACTTATATGTGCAAACTGAGTTGCAGTATTTTCAAGCCTTCTAGTTCTTGTGCTAATTTGTTGGCTTTAGATTTTATGAACTATGCAAGTTACTCATCTATTCATGTGTCATATATACAAAAATCAAGGGAAGTAAAATGGATGGCGTATACATATACAACATGTACACCTTGTCTCTTTTGTTAGCCACATTTCAGATTAAGCAACGCCGAGGACGGCTTTGTTTTCAAGAAGGGGAGGATGATGAGGACATGACTACCCTGGATGAGACCAAAAATATTGCATACATGCATATTTCTCAGGTGATTTCTAGTGCAAACTATTCAATAATATATTTATGTTATCCAGAACAAAAATACTTCACATACTTTTGTGTTTTGTCTAATTGCAGGTGTATGGGACATTTGTACAATCCACATATGAAGATAAGGGAGAAAGAGATGTTTACCTGCTGTTCAAAAAGTTCTCCCACGTCACTTTTGGCCCAAGAGAAGATAGAGTCCAAGTCTCTCACGTTTCGGACTCAGATTCGGACTACTGCAGACATACCTGACTCAAAACGTCTATAACTTTTTCATACGGACTCCAAATTGGTTGATTCTTTTTTTGTTGGAAAATAGATTTCGTGCATTTTCCAACCCAATTGGAATCACCTTAAAATCCGTCCGGAGCGTTGAGTTATAGACGAAACAATCTGATGCTGTAGCAGAATCCGAGTCAAACTACAAGTCCAAAGGTGTTCGTCACCTCCGCTTGGGCCCATTGGCCTTGTACGACCTAGGGTTAGTTTTAGGATGCCTTGGGACGTCCTCCCACCTCCTTGGCCGCCACCCTTGCTCCTATATAAGTAGATCCATCTAGTAGCTTTTTCCTTGGGATTTGTTTAGTTAAAGTTAGCCATTGCAACCGTATTGCCGTTTGTGTCCAACGACCAGACTAAGACCGCTACGGATCCCCACCATTATCAATACTTCATATATATTCGCAATATTCAGATTGCTTTATCATATTCTTGCTTGTTCTTGATTGCTTGCAGGAATAGACCTTCGTGGTCAGGTTGATCATGCTCCAGCGTGGTCAATAACCTCTCGGAGTTGGTTTAGCGATTGCTAAGGCGCAACGTCGTGCACGTTTGTAGTCGGATCGTCAAAGTCGTCTCCACCAAATCGATAGTTATCACCTCATCGAAAGATCGGGACACCCTCGCCTCTATCACTACGCCTACAACATGCTAAAGATGCCCGGGCCGTTGACTATCATCTCCGTCCCCTCCTATAAGAAGCACACTCTGATTTGCGCCGACCAACTCTACCGGGAAGCAGTTGCAGCAGCTGCCGCCAAGGCACTTGCTCCTGCCGCTAAAGCCCCGGGAGGGAAAAGGGAGACCAGCAAGACCTCTCGCACTGACTCCGGCAAGCACACCTCCTCGGAGTGTTGTGCTACCGTCGAGGACGTGCCAGAGAGCTCTACCGGCAAGAGCAAGAAATCCAGAGGTGAGCCACCGCAGACCAAGAAGGTATCCGTCAGGGAGGATGTGATAGAGGCAAAGGTGTCCTGTCTTTTTGATGAGATGGTGACTATCATTTAGGATGAAGTCGACTTTGACGATCCGACTACGAACGTGCGAGAACGTCGTGCCTTAGCAATCGCTAAACCAACTCCGAGAGGTTATTGACCATGTCGGAGCACGATCAACCTGACCACGAAGGTCTGTTTCCTGCAGGCAAACGAAGAACAAGCAAGAAACTAAGATTGCAATCTGGATATTGCGAATATAAGAGGAAAGCTTTATTGATCAAGGTGGGGTTCTGTGACGCTTTGTGCAGTCGTTGAACACAAAGCAGCACGCTGCTGTTGCAGCTATGGCAAACTTTTAATCTAAACAAAACCCAAAGTCTAAACGACACCCTAAGGGTTGTATATATGGAGGAAGAGGAGGGAATTTCGTGCCCCTTGAGGGAGGGGTCCGAAACCAACCATAACTCTTGTTTCCCCACACATACGGACTCTAAAAAAAGCCTATACTTAAGTATTTCGAAATATACATGGGCCTGGCCCAATAATAAGGTGACGCAGCACCTAGAATAGCCTATGGACGAATATTATGAAGTGGCATCTTGTATATTTCGTCCAAGGCTTCATGCACTCATTATGGGGGCCTCAAAGTCCTGAAATCATCACTAGTAACTCCGTTCTTGTTCCCCTCACGCATGCCATCATCTCCATGCTTGGTCTTGCTCCAGTGTTCATCCCTCTTATCCATGACAGGCCCTACATTTGTAAGCAAAACAAATGTATCCAATTTAGGCAGCATCATATTCTCATGAACATGATTACCAAGAAACGGAAGTACCTGATAATTTAATTGGCGTGCGTGAGCTCTAGTAATTGGTCTAGTATGTATAGTAGCAGGGGCTGTGGGTGTAACAATGGTATTGATGTCCTCATCATCCTCCCCTTCTTGAAATCAAGTCGTCCTCGACGGAAGCTCATCTTCCTCACCCAAATAAGGCTTCAAATCTGCAATGTTAAAAGTGGGACTGACCCCAAAATCTGCAGGCAGCTCAAGTTTATATGCATTATCATTTATTTTCTCCAACACCTTAAAAGGACCATCAGCACGTGGCATTAGCTTTGATTTGCGCAAATTAGGAAATCTATCCTTACGCAAATGTAACCAAACAAGATCTCCAGGTGCAAACACAACATGTTTTCCACCCTTATCTCCAGCAAGTTTATATTTAGCATTCATACGCTCAATGTTTTCCTTAGTTAACTCATGCATTTTTACAATCAATTCAGCACGTTCTTTAGCATCAAAATTAACCTTCTCCGAAGATGGAAGAGGCAACAAATCAATAGGTGCACGAGGTAGGAAACCATACACAATTGCAAAAGGGCACGTCTTAGTAGTAGAATGCAATGAACGATTATAAGCAAATTCAATATGAGGCAAGCATTCTTCCCACATTTTCTTATCATTCTTCAAAACAGCCCTAAGCATAATAGACAATGTTCTATTGACTACTTCAGTTTGTCCATCAGTTTGGGGGAGACAAGTAGTACTAAAAAGCAGTTTAGTCCCCAACTTAGCCCATAAACATCTCCAAAAGTGGCTAAGGAATTTAGTATCACGATCTGAAACAATAGTATTTGTTACACCATGCAAGTGAATAATTTCCCGAAAGAACAAATCAGCAACATTAACAGCATCAACGCTTTTATGACATGGTATAAAGTGTGCCATTTTCGAAAATCTATCCACGACAACAAATATTGCTATGCCTCCCCTTCTTTGTTCGAGGTAAACCTAAAACAAAGTCCATAGATATATCCTCCCAAGGAACACTAGGTACAGGCAAAGGCATATATAAACCATGAGGATTGAGTCGTGACTTAGCTTTTTGACACTAGGTACAAAACGCTCAACATCCCGTCTCATCTTTGGCCAAAAGAAATGTGTAGCAAGTACGTCCTCCTTCTTCTTCATGCCAAAGTGTCTGATTAATCCTCCTCCATGTGCCTTCTGCAACAACAAAAGATGAACAGAGCTAGCAGGAATGCATAGCTTGTTATCACGGAACACAAAGCCATCATTAATAACGAACATGTTCCATGTTCTTCCTTCTTTACAATTTTGCATTACATCTTTAAAATCGGCATCATGCACATATTGATCTTTGATGGTCTCCAAACCAAATATTTTGAAGTCAAGTTGTGAAAGCATAGTATAGAGACGAGACAAAGCATCAGCAATAACATTTTCTTTACCCTTCTTGTGTTTAATGACATAAGGGAAAGTCTCAATGAATTCCACCCATTTAGCATGTCTACGATTCGGTTTAGCTTGACTTTTAATATGTTTCAAAGATTCATGATCAGAATGTATAACAAATTGTTTGGGCCATAAATAATGTTGCCATGTCTCTAAAGTCCGAACAAGAGCATATAATTCTTTATCATAAGTAGAATAGTTCAGACTAGGCCCACTCAATTTTTCAGAAAAGTATGCAACAGGTTTGCCATCTTGTAATAACACACCTCCTAATCCAATTCCACTAGCATCACATTCAAACTCAAAAGTCTTATTAAAATCAGGAAGTTGGAGTAAAGGAGCATGTGTCAACTTATCTTTCGATACCGTGAAGGCTTCTTCCTGTGCGGTACCCCAAACAAAAGGCACATCCTTCTTTGTAAGCTCGTTGAGAGGTGCAGCAATGGTGCTAAAATCTCTCACAAAACGCCTATAGAAACCAGCGAGTCCAAGAAAACTCCTCACTTGTGTGACCGTTTTGGACTGCGGCCAACTCTCAATAGCTTCAATCTTGGCTTTATCAACTTCAATTCCCTGTTGATAGAGGCAAAGGTGTCCCGATGTTTCGATGAGATGGTGGCTATCGTTTCTGTGGGAGTCGACCTTGACGATCCGACTACGAACGTGCGAGACGTCGCGCCTTAGCAATCGCTAAACCAACTTCCGAGGGTTATTGACCACGCGAGCACGATCAACGACCACGAGGGCCTGTTTCCTGCGAGCAAGCGAAGAACAAGCAAGAAACTGAGATTGCAATCTGGATATTGCGAATATAAGATGAAAGCTTTATTGATCAAGGAGGGTTCTGTGGCGCCTTTGTGCAGTCGTTGAACACAAGCGAAATGCACGCGAAGTTGCAGCTATGGCGAACTTTTAATCTAAACAAAACCCAAGGTCTAAGCGGTGCCCTAAGGGCTGTATATATGGAGGAAGAGGGGGAATTTCGTGGCCCTTGGTGGAGGGTCCAAATCAACCCTAACTCTTGTTTCCCACACATACGGACTCTAAAACAGCCTATACTTAAGTATTTCGAAATTACATGGGCCTGGCCCACTAATAAGGTGACGAGCACCTAGAATAGCCTCGGGACGACATTTATGAAGTAGCATCTTGTATATTTCGTCCAAGGCTTCATGCACCCATTATGGTGGCTTCAAAGTCCTGAAATCATCACTTGTAACTCCGTTCTTGTTCCCCTTGCGCATGGCATTATCTCCATGCTTGTTCTTGCTCAATGTCCATCCTTCTCCAAGCTAGGGCCTTCATTTGTAAGCAAAACAAATGTATCCAATTTAGGCAGCATCATATTCTCATGAACATTAGAATCATTACCAAGAAGCGAAAGTACCGATAATTTAATTGGCGTCATGTGAGCTCTAGTAATTGGTCCAAGTATATGTAGCAGTAGGGGCTGTGGGTGTAACAATGGTATTGATGTCCTCATCATCCTCCCCTTCTTGAAATGAAGTCGTCCTCGACGGAAGCTCATATTCCTCACCCAAATAAGGCTTCAAATCTGCAATGTTAAAAGTGGGACTAACCCCAAAATCTGCAGGCAGCTCAAGTTTATATGCATTATCATTTATTTTCTCTAACACCTTAAATGGACCATCAGACGTGGCATTAGCTTTGATTTTGCAAATTAGGAAACCTATCCTTACGCAAATGTAACCAAACAAGATCTCCAGTGCAAAGACAACATGTTTTCTACCCTTATCTCCAGACAAGTTTATATTTAGCATTCATCGCTCAATGTTTTCCTTAGTTATCTCATGCATTTTTAAAATCAATTCAGCACGTTCTTTAGCATCAAAATTAACCTTCTCCGAAGATGGAAGAGGCAACAAATCAATAGGTGCACGAGGTAGGAAGCCATACACAATTTCAAAAGGGCACATCTTAGTAGTAGAATGCAATGAGCGATTATAAGCAAATTCAATATGAGGCAAGCATTCTTCCCACATTTTCTTATTATTCTTCAAAACAGCCCTAAGCATAGTAGACAATGTTCTATTGACTACTTCAGTTTATCCATCAGTTTGGGGTGACAAGTAGTACTAAAAAGCAGTTTAGTCCCCAACTTAGCCCATAAACATCTCCAAAAGTGGCTAAGAAATTTAGTATCACGATCTGAAACAATAGTATTTGGCACACCATGCAAGCGAATAATTTCACGAAAGAACAAATCAGCAACATTAAAGCATCATCGCTTTTATGACATGGTATAAAGTGTGCCATTTTGAGAATCTATCCACGACAACAAATATGCTATCCTCCCTTCTTTGTTCGAGGTAAACCTAAAACAAAGTCCATAGATATATCCTCCCAAGGAACACTAGGCACGAGCAAAGGCATATATAAACCATGAGGATTGAGTCGTGACTTAGCTTTTTGACATGTAGTGCAGCGAGCAACAAAACGCTCAACATCCGTCTCATCTTTGGCCAAAAGAAATGTGTAGCAAGTATATCCTCCGTCTTCTTGACGCCAAAGTGTCCCATTAATCCTCCTCCATGCGCCTCCTGCAACAACAAAAGACGAACAGAGCTAGCAGGAATGCATAGCTTGTTAGCACGGAACACAAAACCATCATTAATAACGAACTTGTTCCATGTTCTTCCTTCTTTACAATTCTGCATTACATCTTTAAAATCAGCATCATGCACATATTGATCTTTGATGGTCTCCAAACCAAATATTTTGAAGTCAAGTTGTGAAAGCATAGTATAGCGACGAGACAAAGCATCAGCAATAACATTTTCTTTACCCTTCTTGTGTTTAATGACATAAGGAAAGTCTCAATGAATTCAACCCATTTAGCATGTCTACGATTCAGTTTAGCTTGACTTTTAATATGTTTCAAAGATTCATGATCAGAATGTATAACAAATTCTTTGGGCCATAAATAATGTTGCCATGTCTCTAAAGTCCGAACAAGAGCATATAATTCTTTGTCATAAGTAGAATAGTTCAGACTAGGCCCACTCAATTTTTAGAAAAGTATGCAACAGGTTTGCCATCTTGTAATAACACACCTCCTAATCCAATTCCACTAGCATCACATTCAAGCTCAAAAGTCTTATTAAAATCAGGAAGTTGGAGTAAAGGAGCATGTGTCAACTTATCTTTCAATACCGTGAAGGCTTCTTCACATGCGGTACCCCAAACAAAAGGCACATCCTTCTTTGTAAGCTCATTGAGAGGTGCAGCAATGGTGCTAAAGTCTCTCACAAAGCGCCTATAGAAACCAGCGAGTCCAAGAAAACTCCTCACTTGTGTGACCGTTTTGGGCTGCGGCCAACTCTCAATAGCTTCAATCTTGGCTTTATCAACTTCAATTCCTGTGGAGTAACAACATAGCCAAGAAAAGATACTCGGTCGGTGCAAAAGGTGCACTTCCCAAGGTTACCAAACAAGCGTGCATCACGTAGAGCATTAAAAACAACACGTAAATGTTCCAAATGTTCTTCCAAAGATTTGCTATAAATCAGTATATCATCAAAGTAAACTACCACAAATCGTCCAATGAAAGCACGTAAAACTTCGTTCATTAATCTCATGAAAGTACTAGGTGCATTAGTTAACCCAAAAGGCATGACTAACCACTCATATAATCCAAACTTAGTTTTAAATGCTGTTTTCCATTCATCTCCCAATTTCATACGAATTTGATGGTATCCACTCATAAATCAACTTTGGAGAATATTGTAGAGCCACTCAATTCATCAAGCATATCATCTAGCCTAGGAATAGGATGGCGATAACGAATAGTAATATTATTAATGCCTCTACAATCAACACACATACGCCGACGTACCATCCTTTTTAGGCACTAGTATAATAGGAACAGCACAAGGACTAAGAGATTCGGCGTATATAACCTTTGTCGAGCAGCTCCTGTACTTGACGCATAATCTCCTTCGTCTCCTCTGGATTGGTGCGGTATGGTGCGCGGTTGGGTAGCGATGCACCGGAATTAAGTCAATTTGATGCTCAATCCCTCGAATAGGTGGTAATCCGGTGGCACGTCTTGTGGGAAGGCGTCGCGAACTCTGCAAAATGTTAGTGACAGCGGGGGCAAAGAGGAAGGCACGTCCTCGAATGAAAATAATGCCTCTTTGCACACAAAAGCATAGCAAACAGATTTGCTAGAATCTAGCTCATCAATATCAGATTTGGTGGCAAATAAACATGCACTTTTCAGTTTAATTTCAGAAGCAACATTAGATGGTTTATTATTAGGCTTCATTTGTTGCTCAAATTCTTTTGCCACAATCTGATTTTCACTCTTATTTTTCTCCTGTTTTGCTTTATTAGCTCTATTAATATCATCTTTCAAAATGGAATCAGGAGTCATAGGAAGCAAAGTAATATTTTTATCCTTGTGAACAAGAGTATACTGATTGTTTCTACCATGGTGTATGGAATTTTTATCAAATTGCCATG
Organism: Aegilops longissima; assembly: GCA_021605205.1. Classification (NCBI taxonomy): domain Eukaryota; kingdom Viridiplantae; phylum Streptophyta; class Magnoliopsida; order Poales; family Poaceae; genus Aegilops; species Aegilops longissima. The sequence continues at coordinate 56,048 of JAHIAM010007183.1, forward strand.
GTCTACCAAGTAATAAGGAACATGCTTGCATAGGTACCACATCACAATCAACATAATCAGCATATGTAGAGATACTAAAATGCACACGAACAGACGTGTTACCTTAACCTTGCCGCTGTTGTTGAACCATTGGATGTAGTAAGGATGTGGATGTGGTCTTGTGGTGAGAAAGCTTCTCCACCATATCCATGCTAGCCAAGTTGTTGCAGCTCCCTCCATCTATGATGGCGAATAGAGCGTTCCTTCACAACTCCTTTGTATGGAACAAGTTATGCCTCTGATTTTGCTCAGCTTGTGTAACCTGCACACTCAAAACACGTTGAGCAACTAAACATTCATACCTGTCGGCATCTTGAGCAGCCATGTATTGCGTCTCAGGATCGAATCATCTCCACCGTGTTCTTCATGTGTAATAAGAGCCAAAGTCTCTTCATCATAGTCACTAGCAGACTCATACCCACCATCCTCGGTAGCAATCATCACACGCTGAGATTGGCATTCTCTCAAAATGTCCTCTTCCCTTACAACGACGACAAATAATATCACTTGTGTGCCTGTTGACGCCATGGAAGAAGAAGAGCTCTGTGTAGGCCCAGCGGTGTACTCTTGGCGGATAGTGGTGGTTGTGCCTGCTTTCTTGTATCACGGTTGGAGGTGGCAGCCGACGGAGGTGCGGTGTAGTAGAAGCGTGTGGAAGTAGATGATGCACGTGGTGTCCATGATGAAGGTCGACCTGCAGAAAAGTTAGTCCGCGCCAAGGCACATCGATCCTGCACTTCACGTTCAGCTTTACAAGCAAGATGGAATAATCGAGTGATATTATTATAATCCTTGTAGTCTAGAATGGTCTGAATCTCTCTATTTAATCCACCCGTAAGCGTGCAAGCATAGCTTCATTCTCCTCAACAATACCACATCTAATCAAGCCAGTTTGTAATTCCTGATAATATTCTTCTACGAATTTTTCCTTGTCTTAAGCGCTGCAATTTTGAAGTAATTCACGTTGATAATATGGTGGAACCCAACGATACGCATAGCAGTTTTCAAAGCAGCCCAAGTAGCTGGAACAGGATATAATCTACAATGTTCAGACCACCAAACACATGCAAAGCTAGTGAAAGCACAAACAGCAGCAGGAACACGTCTCTCCTCAGGATATTGTAAACATGTAAATCGTTGTTCAGTTTCTAACTCCCAAGTAAGATATATATCAGGAACATATCTACCCTCAAATGGTGGAATATTCAATTTCAGTTTAGGGAGATGGTCATGATCTCGTACTGAAGGGGAGCCGAACATTGCCATTATTTGCATGTGGGCGACCTGGTGGTTGTGGTGCTGGTGGTTGCACGTAGTTCGATGTTGATCAACCTCATCCTCGTAAGCTCTCACATAATCATCCTCCCCGCCGCAGCAGCAGGAGCCATGAAGTATCAACAGCAGCACCAGCAGCTTGGCGGTGAAGAGGGACACGGGAAGCTCGACGGAGGGCTGTTTCACGATGTGGAGGTAGTCCATGTTGTTGTAGTAGAGGTGCGTTAGGTGCAGCCGGTGGTGGTGGTGGTAGACGCGCGAGCAATTCATTAAACTTGTTATCGAGCTTTGTTTGACGCCTTCTCAATGCCATCTATCTTCTCCATGGCCTCTTCAAATCTATTTAGCACATCGTCCACCTGCCCACTCATCATTTGTTGAAACTTATCATGTAGCGCTTTGTTTGTCATGTTCTCCCGGTCGGTCTAAATCGGCTTGTGATCCTGCCATGGTTAGCAGCAATAGAAACACACAAGAATATGATTGACAGACTACTAGGAAGTGGTGGTGATGGTGTGGTGGACGATCACAAATCCGTCAAGCAAATCTCAAATTCTTACCGGTTCTTACCCAAAGAAGGCGGTGATCGGCAACCGATGTAGTCAAAACTCTCAAAGCTTGGATAGAGCGATTACTGGGAGAGTCAAGCGCACGATGTAGATGTATGTGGAGCTGGGAAGGCTTATAATATGGTAGCAAAAAAGGTTAGCAATAATCAATTCGAGAGATGCAAAGTTGAATAAGCGCTCAACGATTTGATCTTGTCTTTGGTCCTAGGCTAGACCGTGCTAGAGACGCGAGCCTAGAACACTAACAAAATCACGGCGCTGCTGCGTAAACAAGGGAAAAGCACACTGAATTTTTTTTTTTCGCTTTTTTTTTTTTTTTTTTTTTTTTTTTTTGCTTTTTTTTTTTTGCGAAAAATCACTATAATGGCGAGTGTCTCAAAACTCTTCGAGGTCAAATGACGGGATGGGCACGAAATTTTTGACCAAATTTTTTTTTTTTTTGAACGCGGGACCCAAAAGCTGAAGCGGGTCAAAAAACTTTCTATAACGGCGATTGTCTCAATACACTTAGAAACACTTAAAAGCAGGATAGCGTAAAATTTTTCGACAAGTGCGTTTTGAAAAATTTTGGGCCTAAACGGAGGTGGTTTAGGACCTAGGCGGAGGTGGTTTCGAAAAAATTTGACGGTACTTTTTTTTTTTTTTTTCCGAAACCTACTCCGGCAAGGAAATCACGAATCGGAAACTAGATGGATCTCGAAAACAAACCTAATATGCAAGGAACTCGGATTGGTGGTGGATATATGGTGGTGGTATATGACAGCGGTGGTGGTATATGGTAGCGGTGGTGGTATATGACAGCGGTGGTGGTATATGGTAGCGGTGGTGGTAATGGAGACGGATTGGTGGTGGTATATGGATACGGATTCAGAGCTGTGGCGGATAAGCAGTGGTGGTAGATGGCAAGGCGATGATGATGGTGCGGCGGCGGCGTGACAACTTATGACCAGAACTCGAAACTCTAAAAGACTAGACTCTAAGACCAGCAACTTGACACGACGATGCAACCGCAAATTCAACAAAGCAAAACCCTAAAAAGATTATGCAAAGGCTCAGATTGGTTCGGATATGATGAACTAACCCTAATTTTTTTGTGGCTTTTTCGTGGACAATAGGTATGAAGAACAGACTCGATCTAAACTACGAAAACTGGAAAATCTCACGAGCAACACGGAAATCTGATACCACTTGATAGAGGCAAAGGTGTCCCGATGTTTCGATGAGATGGTGGCTATCGTTTACGTGGGAGTCGACCTTGACGATCCGACTACTGAACGTCGCGAGGCGTCGCGCCTTAGCAATCGCTAAACCAACTTCCGAGGGTTATTGACCACGCCGAACACGATCAACGACCACGAGGGCCTGTTTCCTGCGAGCAAGCGAAGAACAAGCAAGAGACTGAGATTGCAATCTGGATATTGCGAATATAAGATGAAAGCTTTATTGATCAAGGTGGGGTTCTGTGGCGCCTTTGTGCGGTCGTTGAACACAAAGCGAAATGCTGCGAAGTTGCAGCTATGGCGAACTTTTAATCTAAACAAAACCCAAGGTCTAAGCGGTGCCCTAAGGGCTGTATATATGGAGGAAGAGGGGGAATTTCGTGGCCCTTGGTGGAGGGTCCAAATCAACCCTAACTCTTGTTTCCCACACATACGGACTCTAAAAACAGCCTATACTTAAGTATTTCGAAATTACATGGGCCTGGCCCACTAATAAGGTGACGCAGCACCTAGAATAGCCTCGGGACGACATTTATGAAGTAGCATCTTGTATATTTCGTCCAAGGCTTCATGCACCCATTATGGTGGCTTCAAAGTCCTGAAATCATCACTTGTAACTCCGTTCTTGTTCCCCTTGCGCATGGCATTATCTCCATGCTTGTTCTTGCTCCAATGTCCATCCTTCTCCAAGCTAGGGCCTTCATTTGTAATCAAAACAAATGTATCCAATTTAGGCAGCATCATATTCTCATGAACATTAGAATCATTACCAAGAAACGAAAGTACCTGATAATTTAATTGGCGTGCGCGAGCTCTAGTAATTGGTCCAGTATATGTAGCAGTAGGGGCTGTGGGTGTAACAATGGTATTGATGTCCTCATCACCTGTGGAGTAACAACATAGCCAAGAAAAGATACTCAGTCGGTGCAAAAGGTGCACTTCCCAAGGTTACCAAACAAACGTGCATCACGAAGAGCAATAAAAACAGCACGTAAATGTTCCAAATATTCTTCCAAAGATTTGCTATAAATCAGTATATCATCAAAATAGACTACCACAAATCGTCCAATGAAAGCACGTAAAACTTCGTTCATTAGTCTCATGAAAGTACTAGGTGCATTAGTTAACCCAAAAGGCATGACTAACCACTCATATAAAGCAAACTTAGTTTTAAATGATGTTTTCCATTCATCTCCCAATTTCATACGAATTTGATGGTATCCACTACGCAAATCAACTTTGGAGAATATTGTAGAGCCACTCAATTCTTCAAGCATATCATCTAGCCTAGGAATAGGATGACGATAACGAATAGTAATATTATTAATGCCTCTACAATCAACACACATACGCGACGTACCATCCTTTTTAGGCACTAGTATAATAGGAACAACACAAGGACTAAGAGATTCGCGTATATAACCTTTGTCGAGCAGCTCCTGTACTTGACACATAATCTCCTTCGTCTCCTCTGGATTGGTACGGTATGGTGCACGGTTGGGTAGCGATGCACCGGGAATTAAGTCAATTTGATGCTCAATCCCTCGAATAGGTGGTAATCCCGGTGGCACATCTTGTGGAAAGATGATGCGGAGCATCCTTCCATTATCCCCATTGACTCTACAATGACACATCAAGCCCCACGTGGACCTATGACAAGAGCTAGAGCACGTGCTTTGGAAACCGAGGTGAACTCCTTCCTACTTAACTTGCATACGGACACAAATGGGACAATGTTGCTACCTCACCAAAATACGCTATGTCTCATTAGGCACGAAAAGGAACACCACCAAGAGGCTCAGGAGCACCCCCAAAAAGAAGAGTAACCACCCCAAGGCCACGATGACCAAGACGGAGTGCAAGGCCGGCAAAACTGGAAGTCCCAGGTTACCCCGTGCGCACGGCCCCCCGAGAACCCATGCCCACGGGCTATCCAGAGAGTTGACGCTGGAGCACCCGTGCGCCGCAGGCTTATAACCGTCTTGCAGACTAACTTCTGCGTCTTGCGGGCTCATTAGGGTGGACGGCTGTGATCCCCTGTTCGAGCCCCTCTCCACCTCCTTCGACCCCCTAGGCTATATATTCCGTACCAAGGACCATGTTTAGGGTTAGCAAAGTATTCGATGATATATTTGTGAGCTTTGCTCCTTTCTACCTTCCCTTGTGGAATCAAGACCCCCTATGGAAGAATCCTTGTGGATTCCAAGACCTCCGCAAGGAGAAGACTATCTTCAAGCCCCCATCTCCTTTGGATTTGGGATGAACTTTGCCATTGTATCTTTCCTTTGATTGTGTTTGTGACTTGTGGATCTTGTGTTGTTACTCTAGTGGATGTGTAATCGGGAATTGTTGGAGTGATTTCCTCTTTGTGTTCTTGTTGTTTCTCTCCTTTCCCCCTCCAAGTGTGAAAAGATCCCTCCTAGGGTTCTACCCTACATCATCTTGGTATCATGAGCCACGTTGATTCACATCTTGGAGTCCCTACCTTCCACTTTCTAGCTTGATTTCGTTGTTTTTAGTCCTAATCCGAAAATCCCCACCAAAAATAGCCCCAAAATTTTTCTTGCAATTTGTTTGATCTTGTGAGATTGGGTTGTTTTGATCCACGAATTTGGAGTTTGGCAAGTGGATCTACCCATCTACCATCTTCCCCACCCCCCCAAATCCTCGAATTTGGCCTCACTTTGCAAAATCCCCACGGATCCCGAGCTGTTCTTCCGCTCCCAGAACACCCCGTGCACACGGGCCCTCGAGACCTCATGCACACGGGACCCCGTGCACACGGGCCTCACATACCCTATGCGCACGGACCATCCAGGAACTTCGGCCATTTTCTTTTCTCCTCATTTTATTTCCCCACCACCTCTTGTGTTCTTTCGCGCCATTCCACGTGTTTGTTTGAGTTTCGGACCGCGGTTTCTCTTGTGTCCTAAGGTGTTTCGGCTACTTAGGCGCATTTGGACATCATCATCGCCACCAAGCATCAACTCGGACAACACATCGACTTCAACAACTTCACTATTACCGTAAGATCGGACAGTAACCTCGACGACATCTCACCCTTGCTTTTGCATTGATAACCCGAGCCATTTCGCGTAGCTTACCCATCGAGACTAGCAAGTTGAGAATTGCCGGGCCACGCTTTTGTGCACCGTAGTGATCGTGTTACCATCTTAGTGCCATAAGTCTCTCCCGTGCATATCTTACTTATTTGTCTCATATCATACTTGACTCAAGCCTCGGGAAAAACAACAACAAGAAAAGCTTTTAAGCAAAAGAGGAAAAACGAAGAGCTTGTAAGCAATAGCATCGAGTCATTTTGCATATCATCTTCGATATCTCATCCGTAGCATAGTTGGGATTGAAGACGACACGTTTCTCTTATAGGTTGGTACACACGCGTATCTAGCCCATTTGAGCAATCGAGCTAGTGTCTCTCGAGCATTCGCACAACAAGAGCATTTTCCGTGGTTGCACATTTGAGCTCACCCCTTGGTTGTGCTTATCCCATCTATCTTCCGTGTGTATGTTCCTAGTGATATCATTGGGTTTGATCTATTTGTTTAACTTGAATTTTTGTGAATCTTCTCAACCTTTTCGATATCTTGACTAACATTTGCTTGAAATTTTTGCCACCTTCCTAACCGAGCTCCTCCATAGACCATTTACTTGTAGGTGTGAGAAACAATTCCCGGTACCAATTCCCCTATTGTAACATCACGTGGGATCGTACTTGTTACATCCACAATCTTTGGAAAAGGTAACTTTGGTTTTGATCTCTCAATTTCCTACTCACCACCACTTTCATATGATGGATAGGCCAAGTACCTCTACCAACCCACTCTTCATCGAGCAAGACGACGACATGTCATCATTCGTCACCAAGAGCCACCTCTTTGGTGCACAACGAGCGCTACATAAAGAGCAACAAGCAATGAACGACCGCATCGACAACCTCGCCACCGACTTGCGACTCTCCGAGCAACGTACACGGGACTACTTCTACAACAAGCTCGACGCGCACAAGCAAGAGAACGATGCAAGAATGGACAAGATCCACGCCTTGTTGGTCAACCGGCCTCCTTCAACTTCTTCCTACTCAAGACGGAGCCACTCAAGTCGACACTCCGACGACACCTTCTCTGGCTCAAGTACACCGTCACCGAACACCCTTCGACGAGCCGCGCGTCAAGACCGTCATTCATCTCGAAACCCGCTACACGTCAAGCATTCACAAGAGCAAGTCGATGAGCAAGTTCCTCGTCCTCGTTCAAACCAAGACGCTTTTGCTCAAGCTCAAGAACGACAACGACTACGGCGCCAAGAGGAAGAATGAGCGCATCTACACCAAGAAGAACAAGACGCCAAGGCTCAACGTCCTCAACAACAACAACGAGAAGCGCAAGCTCTTGAGGTGCAACGTGCCCTTCAAGAATCAAGTCAAGCCATCGCCAACCGCAATCGCGAACGGCGCAATCAAGAGGAAGCCCTTCGAGAAGAAATCCAAGAGCGGAACTACCAACCCCGCGTGCAACGTCAAGTTCCTCAAGCTACTTGATGAGGACATCAATACCATTGTTACACCCATAGCCCCTACTATTACATATAATGGACCAATTACTAGAGCTCGCGCACGCCAATTAAATTACCAGGTACTTTCCTTTCTTGGTAATGATTCTAATGTTCATGAGAATATGATGCTGCCTAAATTGGATACATTTGTTTTGCTTACAAATGAAGGGCCTAGCTTGGAGAAGGATGAACATTGGAGCAAGAACAAGCATGGAGTTGATGGCATGCGCAAGGGGAACAAGAACGGAGTTACAAGTGATGATTTCAGGACTTTGAAGCCACCATTAGGAGTGAATGAAGCCTTGGACGAAATATACAAGAGGCCACTTCATAAATTTCTTCCTGAGGCTATTCTAGGTGCTGCGTCACCTTATTATTAGGCCAGGCCCATGTAATTTCGAAATACACAAGTATAGGATGTTTTTAGAGTCCGTATGTGTGGGGAAACAAGAGATAGGGTTGGTTTTGGACCCCTTCCCCAAGGGCCACGAAATTCCCCCCCCCCCTCTTCCTCCATATATACAGCCCTTAGGGCACCTTTTAGACTTTGGGTTTTGTTTAGATTAAAAGTTCACCATAGCTGCAACTTGGCGTGCCGTTTGTGTTCAACGACTGGACAAAGCGTCCACAGAACCCCACCTTGATCAATAAAGCTTTCATCTTATATTCACAATATCCAGATTGCAATCTCAGTTTCTTGCTTGTTCTTCGTTTGCTCGCAGGAAACAGACCCTCGTGGTCAGGTTGATCGTGCTCCGGCGTGGTCGATAACCTCTCGGAGTTGGTTTAGCGATTGCTAAGGCGCGACGTCCTCGCACGTTCGTAGTCGGATCATCAAAGTCGATTTCCACCAAAGCGATATCCATCATCTCATCGAAAGACGGGACACCTTTGCCTCTATCACTACTCCACAAGCTCATCAAGCTCCTCCTCAACCACAAGTTCAACAAGAGCAAGTGGATCATCGACTTCCTCCACGCCAAGAGCGACATCTCGAGGAACGAGCATTTGAGGATCTTCCCACACGGCAAGAGCGACATCACAACCACTACTTCGACGAAGAACTTCGCTATGGCAAGCTAAAGTTCACCATGCCCAAGTTCAATGGAAGCAATGACCCCGAAGAGTACCTCTCATGGCCATTGAAGGTTCACAAGGTCTTCCGTTTGCACAACTACGATGAAGAGAAGAAGATCGCAATGGCCTCACTCGAGTTCCAAGACTACATTCTCATTTGGTGGGAACAAGTGATTGAGCGACGAAGAGGCGAACCACCAATCACAACATGGACGGCGATGAAGGATATCTTGAGAGCTCGTTTCGTGCCTACACACTACAATCGTGATCTCTTCAAGAACTTGCAACTTCTCAAACAAGGCACGAAGACGGTGGAAGAATACTACCAAGAAATGGAGATTGCCATGATTCGAGCCAATGTCAAGGAAGACGACGAGCAAACAATGGCACGCTTCTTGAACGGCCTCAACCATCCAATCAAGCGGAATGCCGACTTCCAACCATATTCAAACCTCCTCGAGCTAGTACATCAAGCGACCAAGGCCGAGCGACAAGTCCAAGATGACTTCAAATATGCCAAAGTACTCGTCCAAGACCTACGGCTCTTCTTATCAAGCTCCCGCGACTTCGGCAACTCCTACCTCAACTAGAGCATCACCAAGTACCAGCGACAAGACAAGTTACAAGAAATCTTCAACAAGTTCAAGTCGTCCTCCTCCTCCTACAAGCAACTTCAAGCCGCGTGCTTCGTCATCCACTCCGACTGATGAGACCATCAAGACAAGCTCCTTGAAGTGTTTCACTTGCGGCGGCCGAGGCCACAAGTCCTTTGAGTGCACAAACAAGCGCACTATGATCTTCAACGACGACGGGACCTACGACGCCATGAGTGAAGGAGAAATGGAAGCCCTTGAGCAAGTGGCCATGCACCGACAAGTGAACAACGAAGATGAAGATGATCAAGTCTTTTGTGATGAAGATTCAAGTCCCGCTCTTGTTGTCTCCAAGGTCTTGACTCTTCAACATCAACAAGACGAAGATCAACGATGCCATATCTTCCACACAAAGGCCGACATCAATGGAAGGTCCGTCAAGGTCATCATCGATGGAGGTAGTTGCCACAACTTGGCAAGTGAAGAACTATGCTCCAAGCTTCAATTGGTCAAGAGGAAGCACCCGCACCCCTACAAGGTTCAATGGCTAAGCGACTCCAACACTATACGAATCGAGCATACGGTCCAAGTCTCCTTCAAAATTGGTGCATATGAGGACACTTTGGAGTGTGATGTGGTCCCAATGGCCGTTTGCCACCTCCTTCTTGGTCGACCATGGCAATTCGACCGTGGTGTCATCCACAATGGGCGTACCAATCACTATAGCTTCAAGATGAAAGGGAAGGAGTATGTGCTACGAACTATGTCTCCTAGTCAAGTGATAGCCGACAAGCAAGCCACCCATCATGGAGAGAAGAGTGAGAAAGTGATCCACCAAAAAGTGAGTGAGAGCCACAAGCCAAACTTGAGCGCCTCTTCGCCTAGAGAGAAAAACCTCATCCTATTGGCCACAAAAAATGAGATGAGAGAAGTGTGTGAGAACCCATCGAGTGTGATGCACTTTGTCCTTGTGTGCAAGTATGGAGAACCAAAAACTAACACCCCTCACGAGCTATCTTTAGTGTTTCAATCTCTTTTGCAGGAATTCCAAGATGTTTTCCGCGATGAGCTACCTCCGGGTCTACCTCCTCTACGAGGCATTGAGCATCGAATCGACCTCATCCCCGGAGCGCCATTTCCAAACAAAGCTCCATACCGTGTCAACCCCGGAGAAACTAAGGAGATCCAACGGCAAGTACAACAACTCATCGACAACGGTCATGTACGTGAAAGCTTAAGCCCTTGTGCCATTCCCGTTATATTTGTGCCCAAATCCGATGGAAGTTTCCGCTTGTGTTCCGATTGTAGACCCATAAACGCTATTACCGTTCGCTATAGACATCCCATTCCTCGCTTAGATGATATGCCTGATGAACTTAGTGGAGCCACCTTTTTCTCGAAAATTGATCTTAAAAGTGGCTATTATCAAATCCGCATTCAAGAGGGTGATGAATGGAAAACTGCTTTCAAAACCAAATTTGGCTTATATGAGTGGTTAGTGATGCCTATGGGTCTATCGGAGGCTCCCGGTACTTTCGTGCGCCTTATGCATTATGTGCTTCGCCCTTATATTGGAGTCTTTGTTGTGGTTTACTTCGACGATATTCTTATGTTTAGCAAAACCATGAAAGAGCATCTTAATGATGTTAGGGCTGTTTTGCAAACCCTTCGCAAGGAACGTCTTTATGCAAACATGAAAAATGCACGTTTGGTGTTGACAAAGTGGTTTTCTTGGGTTTTGTTGTCTCTTCCAAGGGTGTCCATGTTGATGAATCTAAAATTGAAGCAACTAAAACTTGGCCCAACCCACCAATTTGCAACAAGTGCGTAGCTTTCTTGGTCTTGCGGGTTTTTATCGTCGCTTTGTGAAAGATTTTATCTCTATTGCCGCTCCTTTGCAGTTTTGAGTAAGAAGAATGCTCCTTTCGTTTGGGGATCTTTGCAATCCACCGCTTTTGATGAGCTCAAGTCTTTGCTTACTCATTCTCCGATTCTTGCTTTGCCCAATTTTGACAAAACTTTTGAGGTTCATTGTGATGCAAGTGGTACCGGAATTGGCGGAGATTCTATGCAAGAAAAACGAACCATTGCATATTTTAGTGAAAAACTCTCCGGTGCTCAACTTAACTATCCCATCTATGACAAAGAATTGTATGCTTTACTGCGTGTGCTACATGTTTGGGAACATTATCTTAGACCTCATGAGTTTGTCATACATACCGACCATGAAACGCTTAAGTACTTAAAAGGTCAAACTAAGTTGAACAAGCGTCATGCCAAATGGAGTGAATTTATTGAATCTTTCCCCTATGAGAGCTAACAAACTATGCATTCCCGAGTCTTCTCTTCGTTTGCTCCTTTTGCAAGAGGCTCATGGAGGCGGACTCATGGGACACTTTGGACGCGACAAGACATTCGCCACGCTCTCCAAGAACTAATTTTGGCCCAAGATGTTTCGAGACATCTCACGCTTCACCAACCGATGCTCTACATGTCGCAAAGCTAAGTCTAAAGCTCAATCTCATGGTCTTTACATGCCTTTTCCTATTCCCTATCAACCTTGGGAAGACATTAGCATGGATTTTGTACTTGGTTTGCTTAGAACTCAAAATGGAAAGGATTCCATGTTTGTTGTTGTGGATAGATTTTCTAAGATGGCACATTTCATTCCTTGCAACAAAATAGACGATGCTTCACATATTGCAAATCTCTTTTGTAGGGAAATCTTGCGACTCCATGGAGTACCAAAGACAATCGTCTCCGATCGTGACATCAAGTTCTTGAGTTACTTTTGGAAGACCCTATGCGCCAAGCTCGGAATCAAGCTCTTGTTCTCATCCGCATACCATCCTCAAACCGACGGGCAAACGGAGGTGACGAACCGGACACTCTCCACTCTACTTCGCGTATTGATCAAGAAGAACATCATGGAGTGGGAGGCGTGTCTACCCATCGCCGAGTACGCTTACAACCGTGTAAGACATTCGACTACCGGGAAGTCCCCCTTCGAGGTCGTCTACGGCTTCAACTCGTTGTCCCCTTTGGACATTCTACCTCTTACTCTACAAGAGCGCACCAACATGGATGCGAGTGCACGAGCAAGCTACATCAAGAATATGCATGAGGATACAAGGCACACCATCGAGCGCCAAGTACAACGACTTGCGACCAAGCTCAACGTCGACAAGCAACCCATGGTCTTCAACATTGGTGATCTAGTGTGGCTACACCTTTGCAAGCACCGCTTCCCCAACGAAAGCAAGTCCAAGCTTCTACCTTGTAACGCCCCGGATTCGATGCGCCAGGTGTCTGCCAGTTTTTCGCCGTCATTGCCATGTCATGTGCTTGCGTGTTGCACTTTGCCATGTCATCATATGCATTTCATATCATGTCATCATGTGCATTTCTTTTTGCATACGTGTTCGTCTCATGCATCCGAGCATTTTCCCCGTTGTCCGTTTTGCAATCCGGCACTCCTATGTCTCCCGGCGCCCCCTTCTTGCCTCTCTTCGTGTGCGGGTATTAAACTTTCTCGGAATGGACCGAGGTTTGTCAAGCGGCCTTGATATAGCAACGGGTAGACCGCCTGTCAAGTTTCGGATCATTTGGAGGTCGTTTGATACTCCAACGGTTAACCGGGTAACCGTAAAGCCTCCTTCTCTTTGCAGCCCAACACCCTTTCAAAGTGGCCCAAAACCCAACAAACTCCCCTCCATGCTCTCGGTCGTTCGATCACGATCGCGTGGCCAAAACCGCTCCTCATTTGGACTCTCCTAGCTCCCTATGCCTATATAAACACCTCCCCCTCCGAAATTCGTGGTCAAATCCCCCCTAACCCTAGTCCTCTTCCTCCCGCCGCCGTCGGACGCGTCCGTGCTGCGCCGGACACGTCCCGCCGCCCGCGCCGGCCGATCCACGCTGCCATGTGGCGCGTCCGCCGCCCGCGCGCCCGCCGCCATGAGCCCATCCGGCCCTTGAGCCCGATCCGCCCGCCGCCGCCCGGCGCTCCTCCGCCTCCGCCCGTCGCCGCCGTTCGCCGCCTCCCGGCGGCGCCGCTGCTGCCGCCCGCAGCAGCCGCCGCCGCCGTCCCCAGCGCCCGCGCGCCCGCCGTAGCCTCCTCCACCGCCGGCCTCGCCTCGGCCGGATCCGGGCGGACACGGCCGGATCCGCCCGCCCCGTCCCGGCGAGCTCCGGCCAGATCCGCCGCCGCCTCGGTTCGCGTGCCCTCGGTTGACTTCTTCTCACCCCCCAATTTCCTCCAAGTCAATTTATCTGTGATTATTTTGTTGCATTTTCATCATGCTATAACTTTGCATCTATAGCTCCGTTTCGTGCGTGTAATATGTCAAATTGTTCACCTCAATGAGTACTTCATTTCTTTCCATTGCCTCATGTTCATTTGAGCTCATCGTTATGCCTGAATCTTCGTTTCAAGAGTGCTATGTGATGTTAACCTGCTGAAACTGTAATAACATGCACTTTTGTCATTTTTTCCATGATTGATGTGTGCACCCTATGAACTTGAGTCCTACATGTGTTTTGTAATATGCCATGCCATCTTTACAGGGGTGTATGCCATGTATTTTTGTGATCTCTGTGGTGACTAGCACAAGCATGCAAACTAGGCTTCATGATGTTGCTGATTTCAGCCCCTGTTTTGCTGATATTTTTATGCCATGTGAACTTGATGCTACCGAAAGATCCATGCTTATTTTGAGATACTTCAGTAAGGATGTTTTGAACATATGGTTATTCTCTATCCATCCATGCCCTTGTTTGCAATTATGGAGTGCCATAGCTTGAGTCAATCGAGCTCTACTTTTGCTATAAAATGTTTCCTGGCAGATTGTTTGCATGTTATTCAATTTTGCCAAGGTTGTTTTTAGTGATCCATGCACCCTATGAACTTGCTCTTGCCATGCTTAGCTTCTATGCCATGTCTTCTTACTGTTGGTTGCCTTGCCATGCCATGTATTGCTCTGTGGTGAGTGGTTCAAGCTCACCAACATGCCTACTTATTGTTGTTCCTGCCATGTATGAATCTGTAATATAACTTGCCATATTTACATGGGTGCCATCATATTTTCTGATCCTTTGTGGCTCATGGTCAGTAAGGGACTTTTGTTCTATGCAATTAGTAGATTCGTGCCATGCCTTTGTTTGCCATGATAAGTTCCTGTAGCATGTTGTTTGCTTGCTCTGAACATTGCAACCTGATGTTATTTCTGCCATGTCCTGTAAATTCTGTTAAGTCTGTGAACCTGTTATTTATTTGCAATCTTGCCATGTCATTTTGAGCATGTTTTAGTCATTTCTGGAGATAGCTCAGTGTTCATGTTTTGTAATGCTTTACCTTTAGATCATGTCCATGCCTTTTGTTATCATGTTTAGGTCCTGTAGCATATCGTTTTGATGCTTGCAATATGCCTAGTTGCTGTTTTGGACAGCTTGTCCTTTAAACTTGTATAGAGTGTATGTGTTGCAGTGTATGTGTTGCACCGTTGCTCCGTTTTGAGTGTGCTCTATATGAAACTTGCTTGATTTTGCATGTAGTTTCATATTATCATGTTGCATCCTTGTTTTGGGGTGTTTTCTTGATGTTTGCATGCATTTTGCATCAATGTCATGCTTATCTTGTTTTGCTCATATCTTCTAGGCCGTAGCTCCGAATCTAATGAACTTTATATGTAACTTGACTAGAATTTCGTGTAGATCATCGTGGTGCATCTTAACTTGCTGTTTAACAACTTGAACATAAGGTTTATTCAGATCTGGACCAATTTCGAAATTTGCATATGAGGACTTACCGGAATCGTTCTATGTTGTTTCCGGCCTCATTTAAACTTGCTTTGATGTGTTGCTCTTGTTTGCATCATCTCTTGCCATGAGTAGCTTCATGTAGCTTGATCATGCATCATGCTTGTTGTGCATCATGTCTTGTTCATGTGTGGTGTGTTTACCATGTTGTGTGCTTCTCTCGATAGTTCCCGTTTCGTTGCGATCGTGAGGATCCGTTCGTCTTCTTCATGGACTCGTTCTTCTTCCTTGCGGGATTTCAAGCAAGATGACCGCTACCTTGGATCTCACTACTATCATTGCTATGCTAGTTGCTTCATTCTATCGCTATGCTGCGTTACCTACCACTTGCTTTTCAAGCCTCCCAAATTGCCATGAACCTCTAACCTTTGTCACCCTTCCTAGCAAACCGTTGTTTGGCTATGTTACCGCTTTGCTCAGCCCCTCTTATAGCGTTGTTAGTTGCAGGTGAAGATGAAGTTTGTTCCTTGTTGGAATATGGAGATGTTGTTCCTTGTTGGAACATGTTTACTTGTTGGGATATCACAATATATCTTATTTAATTAATGCATATATATACTTGGTAAAGGGTGGAAGGCTCGGCCTTATGCCTAGTGTTTTGTTCCACTCTTGCCGCCCTAGTTTCCGTCATATCGGTATTATGTTCCCGGATTTTGCGTCCCTAACGCGGTCGGGTGATTTATGGGACCCCCTTGACAGTTCGCTTTGAATAAGACTCCTCCAGCAAGGCCCAACATTGGTTTTACCATTTGCCTCACCTAGCCCTTTTTCCCTTGGGTTTAGGAGCCCAAGGGTCATCTTTATTTTAGCCCCCGGGCAGTGCTTCTCTAAGTGCTGGCCTGAAGCAACTACTGCGGGGCCCCTCGAGAAACTCGAGGTCTGGTTTTACTCGTAGCTAGTCTCATCCGGTGTTGCCACGAGAACGAGATATGTGCAGCTCCTATCGGGATTGTCGGCGCATCAGGCGGCTTTGCTGGTCTTGTTTTATTCTTTGTCGAAATGTCTTGTAGCCGGGATTCGAGACTGATCGGGTCTTCCCGGGAGAAGGAATATCCTTCGTTGATCGCGAGAGCTTATCATGGGCTAAGTTGGGACACCCTGCAGGGTATAAACTTTCGAGAGCCGTGCCGCGGTTATGTGGCAGATGGGAATTTGTTAATATCCGGTTGTAGTAAACTTGAAGCAAACTCTTCTAAAATACACCAACCATGTGCGTGCTCGTGAGTGTCTCTTTTCGGGGTTGATCGAGAGGAGAACACGGTTCTTGGGTTATGTCGGCGTAAGTAGGAGTTCAGGATCACTTCTTGATCATTACTAGTTGTGACCGTTCCTTTGTTTCTCTTCTCACTCTCATTTGCGTATGTTAGCCACCATATATGCTTAGTCGCTGCTGCAACCTCACCACTTTACCCCTTCCTTTCCTACTTAAGCTTTGCTAGTCTTGATACCCATGGTAATGGGATTGCTGAGTCCTCGTGGCTCACAGATTACTACACCAACAGTTGTAGGTACAGGTTTGCGATGATCATGACGTGAGAGCGATGTTTGCTTGTTTGGAGTTCTTCTTCTGCTTCTTCTTCGATCAGGGGATAGGTTCCAGGTCGGCAGCCTGGGCTAGCAGGGTGGATATCGTTTGAGCTTCTGTTTATGTTTCATCCATAGTCGGATGTTGATCTTGTATGTTGTATTGTTGTATACATGTGACATTGTATGTATTGGATGTATCCCCACTATTATGTAATGTTGATGTAATGATATCCACCTTGCAAAAGCGTTTCAATATGCGGGTCTATCCTTGGTGGGACCTTCGAGTTCCTTTTGGATAGGGTCGCATATTGGGCGTGACATACCTCGAGCCGATGGACCTTTCAAGGTGCTAACACGCTACAACGACAACGCCTACAAGATTGACCTACCACGAGACAAGTACAATGTGAGCGACATCTTCAACGTCAAGGACCTCGCGCCATACCATGGAGATGAAGTTTTTGATCCGAGGTCGGATCTCTCCCAAGGGGGGGGGGGGTGAGATGATGCGGAGCATCCTTCCATCATCCCCATGGACTCTACAATGACACATCAAGCCCCACGTGGACCTATGACAAGAGCTAGAGCACGTCCTTTGGAAACCAAGGTGAACTCCTTCCTACTTAACTTGCATACGGACAGAAATGGAACAATGTTGCTACCTC
>JAHIAM010007184.1:0-38867 GCA_021605205.1 Aegilops longissima
ACAATGACATGTGGGTCCCCTTTGGACCCACATGCTCGGTTTGATTTGGTCAACCGACCGATTGACCTGCCGACATCACTTTGATGTCATGCTGCGTCATCGTTCACTGTTACGGATAATGTTGGATTTAAATAAATAATTGAAATCGAGAAAATGATTAAATCTTTAGAAAATCATATAAAATAATCCGTAACTCGGATGAAAATACTTTCTACATGAAAGTAGCTCGAGAAACGCGAGGCGAATCCGAATCGTAGCCCGTTAAGTCGCCACACATCCCTAACCTATCGAACTCACAAATTTCCCCTCGGTTCATCATCAAAAGCATAAAACACGGAATACTTTCCGCATGTTTTCCCTCTTCGCGGTATCACCTACTCTGCGATTGGGCACCCTAATAGCGCTCATTGCCATGTCATGCATCGTCATGCATTTGTTTGCATTATATTTATTGTTTCTTCCCCTCTTCTCTCTCTAGACTCGAGACCGGCCTTGCTTGCTACCTAAATGCGACTACGGTGTTGGCGACCCCTCCTTCTCGGTTTGAGCTTCCGGCAAGCCCCCCCTTGATCACCGGATATAGCCTATTCTACTCTATACACGCTTGCATTAGAGTAGTGTAGCATATTCTTGCTTTCCGTTAATTCTATCCTGATGCATAGCCTGTTCTTGCTACTACTGTTGTTACCCTTACCTGCAATCCTACCTGCTTAGTATAGGATGCTTGTATTCCATCTGCAGCCCTACATTCTTGTCCGTCTGCCTTGCTATATATCGGGTCGTGATCACTCGGGAGGTGATCACGGGTATATACTTATATACATAATATATGATACTGTGGTGACTAAAGTCAGATTGGCTCGTGGAGTACCAGCGAGTGGATCTTTGTGGCGGGCGGCAGGCGAGTTGAGACCACCTAGGCGAGAGGTGGGCCTGGCCCTGGTCGGCGTTCACGGTTACTTTAAAATAACACGCTTAACGAGTTCTTGGTATTTGATCTGAGTCTGGCCATTTGTTCTATACGCACTAACCAGCTACGTGGGAAAGATATGGGCACTCGACGTCGTGGTATCAGCCGAAGCCTTCTTGACATCAGCGACTGAGTGGCGCGCCGGGTTGGACCATGTAACGCAACTTCCTTTATAATGGGGGTTGCTAGGTCTGCTCACCGACCGCATACCCAACATGCAGGTGTGCAATGGGCGATGGACCCAGACCCCTGCGCGCATAGGATTTAGACCGGCGTGCTGACCGCTCTGTTGTGCCTAGGTAGGGCTGCGACGTGTTGATCTTCCGAGGCCGGGCATGACCCATGAAAGTGTGTTTGGCCAAATGGGATCGAGCATGTTGGGTAATGTGGTGCACCCCTGCAGGGAAGTTTATCTATTCGAATAGTCGTGATCTTCGGTAACAAGACGACTTGGAGTTGTACCTTGACCTTATGACAACTAGAACCGGATACTTAATAAAACACACCCTTCCAAGTCCCAGATACAACCCGGTGGTCGCTCTCTAATAGTGCGACGAGGAGAGGATCGCCGGGTAGGAGTATGCTATACGATGCTACTTGGTGAACTTACCATCTACTCTCTTCTACATGCTGCAAGATGGGAAGCATAGTCTTCGATACGATTAGCTATCCCCCTCTTATTCTGGCATTCTGCAGTACAGTCCATAGATATAACCCCTTTACACAGATACCCATGCATATGTAGTGTAGATCCTTGCTTGCGAGTACTTTGGATGAGTACTCACGGTTGCTTTTCTCCCCCTTTTCCCCCTTTCCTTTCTCTCTGGTTATGCAACTAGATCTTTGGAACCAGGGCAGGCATACCGTCGACGATGACTCCTACTACACGGAGGTGCCTACTACTACATGCAGCCCCTGGCGGCGACCGGGAGTAGTTAGGAGGATCGAGGCAGCAGGCCTGCGCCTCTTCGTCTGTATCCCGGTTTGTGCTAGCCATCTTATGGCACCTTGTTTGCTTTATGTCGTACTCGAGATATTGTTGCTTCGCTGGCTTCGTCTATGATCGAGCACTTGTATTCGAGCCCTCTAGGCCCTGGCTTGTATTATGATGCTTGTATGACTTATTTTATTTTTAGAGTTGTGTTGTGATATCTTCCGTGAGTCCATGATCTTGATCGTATACGTTTGCGTGTATGATTAGTGTACGATTGAATCGGGGGCGTCACAGGTTCAGCCGCGCGTGATGGACCCGCCGCATTTGAATAATACTCCGCCTCTGCCTGTTCTGACACCTCCGGCTCTACCAGTTGAAGGTGAGTCTCCAACGTGGATAGAGACGCGGAGGGCCAGAGAGCTTCTTCAGACAGCTGTGGCTCAGCAGGCGGCTTATTCTTACAGCCGCGAGCGGATTCATTCAACCCCTCGTCCAAGCCGGAGTTATAGCAGGCATATTGACTCACCAGCAGTTTCAAGCAGTGAACAGCGCCATAACCAGCCCCATGGGCATGACCCAGCGCGTGGTGGTGCAGCTTTCGAACTTTGGTGGATCGCGAGCGAGCATGTCGGGAGGCCGTGGCGGCTTCGACAGCGGCTCATCAATATTCTCCGGTTTATCCATCAGCTTCGGTGGAGGCAGGCGTGACCTCTAGAACCTTGGGTGTGCCATGTTCAATGCGACTCTGCATAACGAGCGTTTGCCCAAGGATTTCAAGGGTCCTCGTAAGGTGCCTAACTACACAGCAGATCAACCCCCTGAAGCTTGGATTGAAAGTTATGAGATGGCAATGGAGATGCTGGATGTTGGCGACGCTGCATTCGCTAAGTATTTCACCATGATGTTGGATGGGACGGCTCGTACTTGGTTGAAAGGGTTGCCTGCCAACTCCATTGGATCATTGGCTGAGTTAAAATCCCGGTTTATCCAGAATTTTAAAGACACGTGCAAGCATCCTATGTCAATCGTGGATTTGGACTCCTGTGTCCAAGGTGAGGGCGAGTCAACAACCCATTGGGTGCGCCGGGTCTCAGCCATCCTACACTCATCGGATCGTATCAATGCCGGTTCAACAGGCCTGATGTTGGAGAACAATTGCCGTTTCATGCCTCTTAAGTAGAAATTGGGGCGGCTTAAACGCCACTGCAACGACATGGGGGAGCTAATGGCGGCTCTCATCAAGTATGCCGACTCAGATAGTACCAAGGACCCCGAGTCTGATGATGAAAGGCTGGGTAAGGGAAAGAAGAGCAGCAACACGAAAGGGTAGCAGCATAACTCGGTAAGTCAGGGTGGCAACGGTAAGCACAAGGCTGGTGGTAATTTGGATTTTGTGGCCAACACCAATACACAGAATAATAGTCAGCGCTGCAAGGGAAAGCCGCCCCCTCATTTTGGAGGGCCAAAATTCAATCTTGAGGCGATGATGAATCAACCCTGCCCGAAGCATGGTACGCGGGAAAAGCCGGCCACTCACCTCTGGAAGGATTGCTTCATTATGAGGGAGTACAGAAATTCCATATTTTTCAGAATAATAATGGGCCGGACGGCAGCTCAGAATCCGGCTCTCACGGTCCGGGTTATGGTGGTGGTGGTTCTAATTTCGGTTTCCAGAGCCAAGGCAGTCAAGGTGGTTTTAATCAACAGTCTGGTCAAGGGAATCGGCAGCAGCAGTTTGGTTATTAGAGTAACCCAAAGTAGTTGAATAGTGGACAGTACCACATTTTCATCACGAGTTTATGCAAGCGGGATCATAAACTTCATAAAAGGGCAGTGAACGCAGTTGAACCGGCAATTCCCCGTTACTTGCGATGGTCTGAACACCCTATTCTCTGGAGTCGTGAGGATCACCCGCTCCGGGTTGATAATCCGGGTCATTTGGCTCTGGTGGTGGCGCCTCAGGTTGGAGGGTACAAATTTACTAAGGTACTCATGGATGGGGGCATCAGCATCAGTATTATGTATTATGAAACTTTTCGTCGCATGAGCTTGACTGACAAAGATCTCAAGCCGTCAAACACTGTCTTTCATGGCATGGTGCCTGGTAATTCGGCGTATCCAGTGGGCAAAATATCTTTGGAGGTTGCTTTTGGAGATGGTTATGATTCCAGATCTGAGACATTGGCTTTTGAGGTGGTTAAAATCTAGAGCCCTTATCATGCTCTGTTTGGGCGGCCGGCTTATGCTAAGTTCATGGCAAGGCCTTGTTATGTTTATCTGCAGCTTAAGATGCCGGGTCACAAAGGCACCATCACAGTGCATGGAAGCTGGAAGATAGCCTTGGAGTGTGAAGAAGGCGATGCTGGCTAAGTCTGTCTGTGCAACATAAGAATTGAAATTTTACAAGGATAATGTTGACCCGACGGATATGACATCCTTGAAGAAGCCAACCACAGAGCATGACCCCCTGTTGAAATTTAAGTCGGCGGATGACACTAAGCTAGTTGACTTCATTCCTGGCGATTCATCCAAGCAGTTCAGCATCAGTGCTAATCCGGATCAGAAATAGGAAAGCGCGCTCATCGAGTTCATCCATGAGAACCGGGGCATCTTTGCATGGAAACCTTCAGATATGCCAGGTGTACCGAGGGAACTCACTGAGCACACTCTCAATATTGAACCAAAGTTTAAACTGGTCAAGCAATTCCTTCGCCGTTTTAATGAACAGAGGCGCAAGGCCATTGGTGAAGAAGTGGCCCGGCTCTTGGCGGCTGGGTTTATTGTTGAAGTTTTTCATCTTGAATGGTTGGCTAACCCGGTGCTGGTACTTAAGAAAAACGGTACTTGGCGTATGTGTGTGGATTACACGGACTTAAACAAGGCCTGTCCAGCTGATCCCTTTTCTCTCCCCCGTATTGATCAGATTGTTGATGTTGCGGCGGGTTGTGAGCATTTGAGCTTTTTGGACGCTTATTCTGGTTATCATCAGATCAAGATGGCAGTTAAGGACTAGGATAAGACAACTTTTATTACTCCCTTTGGAGCCTTTTGTTATGTGTATTTGCCTTTTGGGCTCAAGAGTGCCCAGGCGACTTACCAGCGGTGTGTGCAAAATTGCCTTCATGATCAGATTGGGCGCAATGTTCATTGTCGGTGTCAAAACCGGTGGATCTCGGGTAGGGGGTCCCGAACTGTGCGTCTAGGCGGATGGTAACAGGAGACAAGGGACATGATGTTTTTACCCAGGTTTGGGCCCTCTCGATGGAGGTAAAACCGTACTCCTGCTTGATTAATATTGATGATATGGGTAGTACAAGAGTAGATCTACCATGAGATCAGAGAAGCTAAACCCTAGAAGCTAGCCTATGGTATGATTGTTGTTTGTCCTACGGACTAAAACCCTCCGGTTTATATAGACATCGGAGAGGGCTAGGGTTACATAGAGTCGGTTACAATGGGAGGAGATCTACATATCCGTATCGCCAAGCTTGCCTTCCACGCCAAGGAAAGTCCCATCCAGGACACGGGGCGAAGTCTTCAATCTTGTATCTTCATAGTCCAGAGTCGGCCAAAGGTTATAGTCCGGCCATCCGGACACCCCTAATCGAGACTCCCGAACCAGGCTTCAATGGCGATGAGTCCGTGGCCGCAGATTGTCTTGACATTGCAAGGCGTGTTCTTCTCCAAATTCTGTGTACTGTTGAATAGTGTCCGGCTTCTCGTGAATATTAGCCCCTTGGCTTCCGCCCAATAATGGCCGTCTTCCACATGTCAAGCGAATGCGAAAAGCCGGGGTGTTTTACATTTACCCCCTAGCTGCGCCAAATGAGCTGCCTATAAAGAGGCGAGTTTAGATCTGAATCACACCATCTTCCCTTCATAAGCATTCATGGGGCGCATCCGGCAGAGATCCATTCCATCATGGCGAGTCAGCGCAGCTCCTCCCTCGCCCTCCTAGCCCTCAGCACGGAGGTTGGGAGAGATGTTCCGTCTGCCTGCCGAGCTAGTGACGCTCCAAACCAAAGGATTCCTTCCCCCAGCCTTCATGGTCCCGGTTCGAGCGGACTTGCCACCTATAATGGTGGAGAGCAAGCGGAGGCGTCCCAGATCCCTCAAAGGAAGCGGGTATGCCTTGTCCCTTATCGATAAGAGGGCTTGGATTTCCAATTCATCCGTTTCTCCGGGGCTCCCTCGAGTTCTCTGACCTCCGGTTGCACAACCTTCGCCTGCCTCCATATTGCATATTGCGGGCCGTAGCCCTTTGCGAGCTGTTTTTGGGCATCGAGGCTCATTTCACGCTGTGGAAGAGGTTGTTACGCCTTGTGCCCGTTCTCGGGAGAAGTCGATATATCAAGTGGGCGGAGCGAACTATGGCGCATCGCCGGGACGGATATCTATCCGGAACCCCAAGGAAAGCGTCAAGCGGCCTTGAGAATGGTTTTATATAGAAGGCGTCCCCCTGCCGGACCTGTTGGATCGGCCTCACCGAGTTCAATAATGCTCCTTTGAAGAAGCGCCTAAGTTGGCGTCCATGGAGCCCTCAGAGGGAAAATGACAAGGACGTCTGTCGGTGTCAAAACCGGCGGATCTCGGGTAGGGGGTCCCGAACTGTGCGTCTAGGCGGATGGTAACAGGAGACAAGGGACACGATGTTTTTACCCAGGTTCGGCCCCCCTCGATGGAGGTAATACCCTACTCCTGCTTGATTAATATTGATGATATGGGTAGTACAAGAGTAGATCTACCACGAGATCAGAGAGGCTAAACCCTAGAAGCTAGCCTATGGTATGATTGTTGTTCGTCCTGCGGACTAAAACCCTTCGGTTTATATAGACATCGAATAGGGTTAGGGTGACACAGAGTCGGTTACAATGGTAGGAGATCTACATATCCGTATCGCCAAGCTTGCCTTCCACGCCAAGGAAAGTCCCATCCGGACACGGGACGAAGTCTTCAATCTTGTATCTTCATAGTCCGAGTCCGGCCAGCGATGATAGTTAGGCTATCCGGACACCCCTAATCGAGGACTCCTCGGTAGCCCTGAACCAGGCTTCAATGGCGGAGTCCGGCGCATATTGTCTTGGCATTGCAAGGCGGGTTCCTCTTCCGAATACTTCATAGAAGATTTTGAACACAAGGATAGTGTCGGCTCTGCAAAAACAAGTTCCACATACCACCGTAGAGAGAATAACTTTTGCAGGATCTGCGGACGTATTCAGCGGTGTGACATCACACCACGGCCAGGCCTTCATCTGAATCATTTTATTGTCCACCTCAGTAGCGTTTAGCAAAGCGGTTTCCTTAGCACGTCTTATCAAAGCGGAGATCGTGCCCCCTTATTCCGGGATTCTCATCAATACGGACGTGGGTAACCCAACGCGCCATTGATTATGGCGCAGGAGATAGCGAGTTTTACCGGTGGCGGGGACGCGGCTTCGTAAAAATCCATATAAGGGATAAGGATCCACCTTTTCACCTCGCCTTCTTCCTCCTTTGCCCATCCATTTCTGCGCTTTTCGAGCTCCGGCGCCCAAGTCGCACATCCCCCTCAACCTTCTCCAACTATGTCGGAGGCGGGAGGTAAGTGGATGGCCTCCTCCGTCACGGAGGGCACATCAAAAAGCTGCGGAAGGCGGATACTTGTCCGGCGACATCGCTTACCGGCTACCCGGCGAGGGCAGCTCATTCCACCCCCAGGCCCCATGAGAGGTGGTGTTCCTCACCCACTTCCTCCATGGACTAGGTTTTCCACTTCACCCATTTGTCAGGGAGCTCATGTTCTACTACGGCTGGATTTCCCACGATCTGCCCCGAACTTCATCCTCGACTTCTCGGCGTTTATCGTCGTGTGCGAGGCCTTCCTCTGCATCCAGCCCCACTTGGCTTATGGCTTAAGATCTTCAATGTCAAGCCGAAAGGTAGTGGTGGCCGCCAAGCGAGTCTTGGGCGCCATAGTTAGCAAGATGGCCAAAGTACTATGGCTCGAGGCCTCCTTTGTGGAGACCATAAAGGGGTGGCAATCGGGATGGTTCTACATCATCGAGCAGCGCGACTCTCAATGGCGGACCCTCGAATTCGATCTGGCTTCCCCCACGGCTCACATCATGGAAAGAGGCGGGCCTTGACGTGGGGGATTCGGACGAGCTGTGGGACTCCAAACCTGCGTCCAGAAACCTGGTGGACAAGAATCTCGGGCTTGTCAGCGTAATCCAGTGATGCTCATCCGCTGGATTCTCCCATGCCAACAACGGGCCTTCAAATTGTGGGAGTTCAATCCGGCACAACACCCAACTCTGAAAAGGCTCTTGACACTCTTGTAACACCCGGAGTAACTTTCCATATTTGTAACTCCAACTCTTGCCATTTTCGGCATTGTGATATGATATTCCCTCCGTGGTTGGGTTTTCTTCATTTTGCATTTTGTCCATGTCATGCATTTTTTATCATGTCATCATGTGCATCGCATTTGCATACGTGTTAGTCTCATGATTCGAGCATTTTCCCGTTGTCCGTTTTGCAATCCGGCACTCCTATCTCCCCGGCGGTCCCTTTACGTTTTTCGTGTGCGGGTACTAAACCTTCTCGGAATGGACCGAGGTTTGTCTAGTGGCCTTGGTATACCACCGTGAGACCACCGGTCAAGTTTTGGTCATTTGGAGCTCGTTTGGTACTCAGCGGTTAACCGCACTCTCGCAAAGGCCTCTTTTAAGTTGCAGCCCAACACCCCTTCAAAACAGCCCAATAACCCATCTAAGTCACTTCCATGCTCTCCGTCGTTCGATCACGATCGTGTGGGCCAAAACTACACCTCATTTGGACTCTCCTAGCTCCTCTATGCCTATTTAAGCAACCCTCCAAATCCGGGTCTTCTTCCCCTAACCCTAAGTCGAATCCGTCCCGCGCCCATGAACACGTCCGCCGCCCTTGGGACGCCAGCGCCGCCGCCCAGCGCCAATCGGGGGCTGCTGCGTCGCCGCCGCCGCGCTTGGCATGAGCCCCAGCCCGCCCCGGCCCGCTCGTCCCGTCGCCGGGCGCGCCGCTCCGCGCCGCCGCCCGCCACGGCGGCGCGCTCGCCCGCCCGCCCGGCCCCCGCCGCCCGCCCTCGCGCCGGCGCCGCCGCCGAGATCCGCGGCCCCGCCGGTGGTCATGCGCCGCCTCCACGGCAAGCCGCCACCACCGCCCAGCGCGCCGCCTCCTCCTCCTCGCCCGGGCTCCGGCGAACCAGCGCGCCGCCGCCGCCGTCGCCCGATCGGGCGGGCCCGATCCGATCTCGGCCAAAGCCCGTTGACCTCTCTCCCCTCATTTTTTCTCTAAGTCTTTTATATAATTGATATTTTGTTGCATTTTCTCCGTAGTGTAACTTTGCATCTGTAGGTCCATTTTGCACGTATAATATGTCGAAATGTTCGTCTCGAAGAGTAGATCATTTCACCTCATTGCATCATTTTCATTTGAGCTCATCTTGATGCCCGAAATGCTGTTGGAAGAGGGCTATGTGATGTTAGTTTCTGTTTCTTAACAGAACTTGCACTTTTGTTATTTTTGCCATGATTAATGTGTGCATCCTATGAATTTGAGTCCTACATGTGTTTTGTAATATGCCATGCCATCTTTCCAGGGTGTATGCCATGTATTTTTGTGATCTATGTGGTGACTAGCACAAGCATGCAAAGTAGGTGTCTGATGTTGCTGTTTCAGCCCTGTTTAGCTGATATTTTGATGCCATGTTAACTTGATGCTACCAAGAGATCCATGCATATTTTGAGATACTTCAGTAAGGATGTTTTGTAAATATGTCTTGCTCTATCCATCCATGCCCTTTGTTTGCAATTATGGAGTGCCATAGCTTGAGTCAATCGAGCTCTACTTTTGCTATCAAATGTTTCCTGGCAGATTGTATACATGTTATTCAATTTTGCCAAGGTTGTTGTGGTTGATCCATGTATGCTATGTTATTGTTCTTGCCATGTATGTCTTCTATGTCATGTCTTCTTCATGTATGTATGCTTAGTTTATCATTTAAGGCTCTGTAGTGAGTGCATTGAGCTTGTAAACATGCCTACTTGTTATCAGTTTTTGACATGCCATGTTGCTGAATCTGTTAACGAAACTTTCAATATTGACATGGGTGTTACTATATTTTTGATCCTTTTGGCTTATGGTCAGTAAGGGACTTTTGTTCTATGCTTTGAGTAGATTCATGCCATGCCTTGTTTTGCTATTTAAGTTCCTGTAGCATGTAGTTTTGCTGCTCTGAACATTGCAACCTGATGCTGTTTTGCCATGTCCAGCCTGATATTTTGTGCACTTTTGCCATGCTTGTTTGAACCTGTTATGATGTGAACTAGCCGTAGCTCAGTGCTCATCTTTTGTCGAGCATCTTGTGTAGATCACTGCCATGTACTTTGTTGATACGTTTGGGTGCAGTAGCTTAATTTCTTGTTGCTTGCTAAGTGGCATCATGCTGTTAATGGCAGATTTGTGCCATTCTTGTTTTGCTTGTCATTTGCAAACCGTGCATCCGATTCGGTGATCTTTATATCGATTTCAACGAAATCATCTCATCTTTCAGTGGCATACTTGGTTTGCCAAGTTGATGCCTGGTTCATCATTTACCTTCCGGGCGCACATACGCATTGCATATCACATCCGCATATCATGTCATGTTTTGCATCATGTTGATTGTGCATTGCACGTGATTTATTGTGGTTCCTTTGTTTGTGTTCTTGCTTTGGGTAGAGGCGGAGGCGAGTATGCGTGAGCGAGGAACCTGTTGAGAGCGCTTACGAGGATCAAGCTTTCGACAACTCGAGAACATTGCGAGCAAGATGACCATACCCTCGAAATCACTTCTATCTTTGCTATGCTAGTTGCTCGCTCTTTTGCTATGCCTATGCTGCGATGCCTACCACTTGCTATATCATGCCACCCATATTGCCATGTCAGCCCTAACCATCCTTTTCCTAGCAAACCGTTGATTGGCTATGTTACCGCTTGCTCAGCCCTCTTATAGCGTTGCTAGTTGCGGTGAAGTGAAGTTTGTTCCTTGTTGGAACATGGAGATGTTGTTCCTTGTTGGAACATGTTTACTTGTTGGGATATCATATATATATATATATATATATATATATATATATATATATATATATATATATATATATATATGCATCTATATACTTGGTAAAGGGTGGAAGGCTCGGCCTTATGCAGTGTTTTGTTCCCTCTTGCCACCTAGTTTCCGTCATACGGTGTTATGTTCCTTGATTTTGCGTTCCTTACGGTTGGGTGATTTATGGGACCCCTTGACAGTTCGCTTTGAATAAGACTCGTCAGCAAGGCCCAACTTTGGTTTTACCATTTGCCACCTAAGCCTTTTCCCCGGGTTTTCGCGAGCCGAGGGTCATCTTTATTTTAACCCCGGGCCAGTGCTCCTCGAGTGCTGGTCCAAACTATCAACCGCCCGGTGCCATCGAGGGCAACTCGAGATGGCCTATCGGAAGTTTGGACATCCGGTGTGCCACGAGCGAGATATGTGCAGCTCCTATCGGGATTTGTCGGCACATTCGGTGGCTTTGCTGGTCTTGTTTTATTCTGTCGAAATGTCTTGTAGTCCGGGATTCGAGATTGATCGGGTCTTCGGTAGAAGGAATATCCTTCGTTGACCGTGAGAGCTTATAATGGGCTAAGTTGGGACACCCTGCGGGTAATATCTTTGAAAGCCGTGCCCGCGGTTATGAGGCAGATGGGAATTTGTTAATGTCGGTTGTAGAAAACCGAAGTTGACCTCAATTAAATATACATCAACGCGTGTGTAACCGTGATGGTCTCTTCTCGTGAGTCCGGGAAGTGAACACGATGTTGGAGTTATGTCGGCGTAAGTAGTTCAGGATCACTTCTTGATCGCTACTAGCTTCACGTCCGTGCTTTGCTTCTCTTCTCGCTCTCTTTTGCGATGTAGCCACCATATATGCTAGTAAACTTGCTGCAGCTCCACTTCACTACTCTGTCCTTCCTATAAGCTTAAATAGTCTTGATCTCGCGGGTGTGAGATTGCTGAGTCCCGTGACTCACAGATTCTACCAAAACAGTTGCAGGTGCCGAGCGATGCGGTCTGGTGGCGCATCCGAGCTCAAGTGGGAGTTCGACGAGGGCGTGGTCGTTACTATGTGTCTTTCCGATGATCGATAGTGGTGCCCAGTTGGGACGATCGGGGATCTGTGTAGCATTTGGGGTATCTTCTTTTATTTTGGTTCCGTAGTCGGACCTTGAGTGTACTCTGAATGATGGATGTTTATTTATGTCTTGTGTGAAGTGGCATGTAAGCCAACTATGTATCTCTTTCCTTATTTATTACATGGGTTGTGTGAAGATTACCTCACTTGCGACATTGCTTTCAATGCGGTTATGCCTCTAAGTCGTGCCTCGACACGTGGGAGATATAGCCGCATCGAGGCGTTACAAGTTGGTAATCGAGCCTTCCCGACTTAGGAGCCCCTACTTGATTGTTTCTTTGGCGTTGTTGAGTCTAGAATGGAAAATGTTTTGAGTCTTAGGATTATATATATCGGAGTAGGATTCTTTTACTCCCGGTCCTTAAATCGCTCTGTGAGGTCTCTCGGCGTAGAATTTTGACTCTCCTCTTCTCAAATTTCACTAAATTTTTTTAGGATCACGTGGGTATCTTGGAATCGTTCGATGGTTTTGGCGAGAACATTGTTCTTGGTGCCTCGACATTTAGGGGTTGTGGCGGTGTCCCGGGAGTTGAGCTCGAGGTGTTGTCGTCACAATTTTATCGTTGCTGATTCTGGAATACTGAGTTTTACCGACATCGAAATCTCTTTTGTGCAGTTGTTGGTGAGATAACCCGATAGCCCGATCTTGAGGCGAGTCTTGGGAGTATTGCCATGACTTGTATAACGGATGTTTTTGAAGGTCGAGGTACCACGATTTCGAGGATTTCTTGGTTATGTGTTGACGGATGGATCTGGTGGATCTAGGTATTGTTAGTTTGGGTGATATATTTTGTGTCCCTGTATCCCCAACACCAGATTGCATAACCAGAAAGTTTGGGAGTTTATAGGTGGGAATTCTAGTAGCTTACGAGGATTTCTTTCCGACGGATGTATGATTTGAGATTGGGGTTCAACGTCTAGTGGTCCGCCCATTCACGGTCGATTCTGATGGTCGCGAGGCGTCTTAAAGAATCCTTGGCTATGCTGATTCAGGGGCGTCTTGTTTGTCATTCGTGGCGTCCGCTATCGTCGTGTCGTGTGGGCCCCACCACGAACACTTTGGTGAAATCTCTATCATGTGTTTGTTCGGCTCATTCTAGAAGCCAATCTTTTGTTTCAGTTGTGATATTGATTTGTTTCTAAGGCAGATGTTGTTTCCATATCTTTATCTAAGTGGCTTCTCACCTTAATGGGCGTGTGATGATTAACTTTGGAATTCATTCGTTCATTCTTGTTCGAATGTTTATTGTGAAGACTATATGTTGCAATTTCTATCCGTTGATTCTACTTGACTATTTGTCTATCAAAGGACTAACGGATGTCACCCTCTTGAGATGGCTCATGCAGCGTCGAATCCGGATCGCAATGATGGGATCGGTCAGACCCTCCACCTCCACCTCCGCCTCCGGAGGCACGGCAAGCTATCATGGCAGCCACCAATGCCAATGCTCGAGATGATTTTGCAGCTCTTGCAGAAACGCACTCGAGGGCAAGGCAATCAAGGAAATCAAGGTCAAGGCAACAATCAGCCGCACTTTGCTACTCTCGATCGGTTCCTCGCTAATCAGCGAAGTCTTTCGGTTTACGTGTCGAGGCCCACGAATCTTGACGATTGGTTAGTGGACATCTGCAAGCATTTTGATTGTAGCAATGTCGGGACGAGGACTTTGTCAAGTTTGCATCGTTTCAACTCAAGGATCAAGCTGCTTTGAGTGGTACCGAGCAATACAAAGATTCGAGAGGAGGTCGTGTCATTACAGGATGAGTTCGCCGTGATTTGAGCTCATCACATTCGAAAAGTGTTGTTGAGAGCAAGCGTGAGGAGTTCCGCAATCTCAAGCAGGGCAACATGTCTGCATCTATCAATACAATATCCAGTTCGAGCTTCGCTCGTTTTGCTAAGCAAGGCGTGCACGATGAAAAAGTATGATCTATCAATTGAGAGGTGGTGCGAGAAGATCTGCAATTAGCTCTTGTGCTTTTGAGCGGATAAGTATGATGAATTCTACAACATGGCACAAGCAAGAAGCTGCCCAGCTCAAATGTGAGGCTTCTAAGAAGAGAATCGGGGATGCAGTTCAGTCTTCTTCTTCCTCTCAAGTGGCAGCTAAGCAGCGAAGTTCTACCTTCCTCCTCCTCCGTTCCGTCGGCCTTATTAGCGAGAAGAACTCGGTGGCCGTGGATCTTCCCACCCACCCAACCCAGCTATCGAACAAGTCTAATTCTCAAGCTCCAAGGTCAAGTGCTCCTTACCACCGTCCGCTCTCGAGGTGACTTGCAACAAATGTCGCAGAAAGGTCACTATGCGAACAAGTGCTTCAACCAGAGGCGCCTTCGCCTCCTCCTCTGTGAAATCTTCCAGCAATGCGGTGGTCAAGCATAATCCCAAGTTTGCAAAGGTCAATATGATGAATGCAGCTCAAGCGGAGGATTCTTGAGATGTGATAATGGGTAATCTTCTTTTAATGATATTCTGCAAAAGTCTTATTTGATCTTGGTGCATCGCATTCTTTCATCTCAAGACCTTTTGTGGCTATGCATGATTTGGTTACTCAAGCTTTGCCTAGACCTTTGTCTATTGTTTCTCCGGCTAAGGAGATGACTTCTCGAGTTTGGTTCGGATGTTTCTATCAAGATGGGCGATTATAGATTTCTGGCTAAACCAATTGTCCTTGGTGACTCGGATATTGATCTTATTCTTGGGATGGGTGGCTTTATCGCACAAAGCTCAGCTTGATTGTGCTGCTGGGAAATTCAATTGACTCACTCTTCTAATGATGTGATCATCTATGCGCTCGTGATGAAACCATTGGTTGTTTTCTCTCAATGAGAAAGGCGAATTGGATGCTATCTCTCGATTCGATCGTTTGTGAGTACCAAGATGTCTTTCGGAAGAGCTTCCGGGTATGCCTCCTCATCGGCCGATTGAGTTCGTTATCGATCTTGAGCACGGCACTAAACCCGTTTACAAGCGTCCATACAAGCTTGGACTGATGAGCTGAAGGAATTGAAGAAGCAGCATTTCGATGAACAAGAGCGTCTGGGTTTGATCGGACCGAGTTCATCTCCTTGGGGTTGTGGTGTTCTTTTGTCCGAAGAAGGATGGCGCGGACCGACTTTGCGTCGATTACCGTCCATTGAATAAGAAGACAATCAAGAACAAGTATCCACTTCCCAACATCAATGAGCTTTTCGAGCAACTCAAAGGTGCTAAAGTGTTCTCAAGCTTGACCTTCGTATGGGTTATCATCAGATTCGCATTCGTGAACAAGATATTCCCAAGACAGCATTCAGAACAAGCTTTGGTTCTTATGAATATCTTGTCATGTCTTTCGGCCTTGTCAATGCTCCTCCAACATTCTCTCGGATGATGAACTTCATTTCAACCCCTACACCAATGAATTCGTCTTGGTCTATCTTGATGATATTTTGGTCTTCTCCAAGAATAAGAAGGATCATGCCAAACATTTGCGATTGGTGCTAGACAAGCTCGAGAGTATCAATTCTATGCTAAGTTCTCCAAATGTGAATTTTGGCTTGATGAAGTGCTTTATCTTGGTCATATCATCTCCGCCAAGGGCATCGCTGTTAATCCGAGAAGGTGTCGCAATTGTGAATTGGGAACCTCCTCGAGAATGTCAAGCAGACTCCATGATTTTCTTGGTCTTGCAAGCTATTGCGAAGATTCGTTGAGAACTTCTCCAAGATTGCAAAGCCTCTTTCCAACCTTCTCCGAAGCATGTGAAGTATATGCGGTCTCTGAGTGTGGCGTTGCTTTCAATACTCTCAAAGAGAAACTTCGTCACAGCTCTGTCTTGACTCCTCTGATGAATCCAAGCCATTTGAAGTTTTACGTGATGCTTCTCTTCAAGGTCTCGGTCTGTGTTAATGCAAGAGAAGAGAGTTGTGGCTTATACCTCTACTTGGTTGAAGCCCAGCGAAAAGAACTACCCCACTCACGATCTTGAGTTGGCGGCGTTGTCCATGCATTGATAACATGGAGACATCTCTTGTTGGGAAGGAAAGTGGACATTTTCACCGATCACAAGAGTCTCAAGTACATCTTCACTCAACCCAACCTCAACCTCGAGGCGAGACTCGATGGGTGAAATGATTCAAGAGTACAACCCAAGTATTGAATATACTCAAGGCAAGGCCAATGTCATTGCAGATGCTTTGAGCAGGAAGGCTTCTGCAGCAGTCTAATCCTCAAGCCCTTTCAGCGGATCTCTGTGAAGCTTTCCATAAGCTGAATCTTCAAGTTGTTCCTCAAGGCTTTCTTGCCAACCTCATAGTCTCTCCTACTTTGGAAGATCAGATTCGTGAGGCTCAACTTCGGATACCATGGTGAAAAAGGTGAAGCGTGGTATCGACAAGGGCATTTCAAGTACAAGTGCTTCCACGTTGATGACAAAGATACTCTTTTCTTTGAGGACGGATTGTGGTTCCAAAGGGTGATCGAGAAAAGTCATTATGAGCGAGGCTCACAATTAGCTTCTATCCATTCATCACGGAAATGCGAAGATGTACCATGACCTCAAGCGATCATATTGGTGGACTCGAATGGGCGAAATTGCTCAATTCGTGAATGAGTGTGATGTCTGCTGAGAAGAGTGAAAGCGAGAACACCAAAGACCAGCTGGTCTCCTCCAACCTCTTGCTATTCAGAATGGAAGTTTGATCATATTGAAATGGACTTAGTGGACTGGTTTCCAAAGTCCAAGCGTGGAAATGATGCTATCTTCGTTGTCATTGACAAGCTTACTAAAGTGGCTCATTTTCTTCCTATCAAAGAATCTATCACAGCAGCTCGGTTGGCGAGCTATACACCTCGAGATTGTCTCCTTGCGGCATTCCACAAGTGATCTCTTGAGACCGTGGCAGCATCTTTACCTCAAGTTTTGGGATTCTTTTAGGAAGGCCATAGGCACCAACATTCGTTTCAAGCACACTTTCCATCCTCAAACAAGTGGCCAAGTTGAGCGAGTTAATCAAATCCTTGAAGATATGCTCGGGGCTTGTGTCATTTCTTTCGGTATGAAGTGGGAAGATTGTCTTCCATATGCCGAGTTCTCCTACAACAACAGCTTCCAAGCGAGTTAGGGCAAGGCCCCATTCGAAATTCTCTATGGCGAAAGTGCGTACTCCTCTCAATTGGTGCAGGGCAATTGAGCGCCAACTTCTTGGCAATGACTTGATCACGAAGCGGAAGAAATGTGCAAAGTCATTCGTGAGAATCTCAAAGCAGCATAATCGCGCGGAAGAGCTATTATGATGATAAGCACCGTGATGTGGCTTTTGAAATCGGAGACCATGTCTACCTCGCGTCTCTCAATGAAAGGCACTTCGTTAAACCCGGTATCAAAGGGAAGCTTGCCCCTAGATCGTGGGTCCTTTCAAGATCATTGGCAAAAAAGCGATCTAGCCTATCAACGAGCTTCCATCCAACTTTGCAAGCGTGCACGATGTGTTTCACGTGTCACAACCATAAGTGCTTCAAGACTCTGAGCGCACTATCAACCCGAAGAGATTGACCTTCAAGAAGATCTCTCTTATCATGAGCACCCGTTGCTATTCTTGAAGAAACCGGCGCAAGACTGCAACAAGTCAATCAAATTCCTGAAAGTGAAGTGGTCACACCATTCCGACCGAGAAGCTACACGGGGCGCGAGGATCACCTCCGTTCGAATATCCGGAGTTCTTTCAGTCCTAGATCTGGGGCGAGATCCTCTTGTAGTGGTGGAGTGTTGTAACACCCGGAGTAACTTTCCATATTTGTAACTCCAACTCTTGCCATTTTCGGCATTGTGATATGATATTCCCTCCGTGGTTGGGTTTTCTTCATTTTGCATTTTGTCCATGTCATGCATTTTTATCATGTCATCATGTGCATCGCATTTGCATACGTGTTAGTCTCATGATTCGAGCATTTTTCCGTTGTCCGTTTTGCAATCGGCACTCCTATCTCCCCGGCGGTCCCTTTACGTTTTTTCGTGTGTGGGTACTAAACCTTCTCGGAATGGACGAGGTTTGTCTAGTGGCCTTGGTATACCACCGTAGACCACGGTCAAGTTTGGTCATTTGGAGCTCGTTTGGTACTCAGCGGTTAACCGCTCTCGCAAAGGCCTCTTTTAAGTTGCAGCCCAACACCCTTCAAAACAGCCCAATAACCCATCTAAGTCACTTCCATGCTCTCCGTCGTTCGATCACGATCGTGTGGCGAAAACTACACCTCATTTGGACTCTCCTAGCTCCTCTATGCCTATTTAAGCAACCCCCTCAAATCCGGGTCTTCTTCCCCTAACCCTAGTCGAATCGTCCCGCCCGCCCGGACACGTCGCCGCCGCCGGACACTTCACGCCGCCGCCCGCGCCAATCGGGGGGCTGCTGCGTACGCCGCCGCCGCCGCGCCATGCGAGCCCATGACCAGCAGCCGCCCCAACCCGCCGTCCCCGTCGCCGGGCGCGCCCCGCTCCGCCGCCCGCCCGCCCCGCCGACCGCCGCCCCCTCGCCGCCAGCGCCGCCACCGGATCCGCCCGCCCCCGCCCGCGGTGGTCGCCGCCTCCACCACGCCCGGCCACCACCGCCCCGCCGCGCCGCCTCCTCCTCCTCGCCCGGGCTCCAGCGGCCAGCCCGCGCCGCCGCCGCCGTCGCCGATCGGGCCGGGCCCCGATCCGATCTCGACCGAGCCGCCCGTTGACCTCTCTCCCCCTCATTTTTTCTCCAAGTCTTTTATATAATTGATATTTTGTTGCATTTTCTCCGTAGTGTAACTTTGCATCTGTAGGTCCATTTTGCGCGTATAATATGTCGAAATGTTCGTCTCGAAGAGTAGATCATTTCATCTCATTGCATCATTTTCATTTGAGCTCATCTTGATGCCCGAAATGCTGTTGGAAGAGGGCTATGTGATGTTAGTTTCTGTTTCTTAACAGAACTTGCACTTTTGTTATTTTTGCCATGATTAATGTGTGCATCCTATGAATTTGAGTCCTACATGTGTTTTGTTATATGCCATGCCATATTTCCAAGGGTATATGCCATGTATTTTTGTGATCTATGTGGTGACTAGCACAAGCATGCAAATTAGGTGTCCTGATGTTGCTGTTTTCAGCCCTGTTTAGCTGATATTTTGATGCCATGTTAACTTGATGCTACCAAGAGATCCACGCATATTTTGAGATACTTCAGTAAGGATGTTTTGGTAAACATGTCTTGCTCTATCCATCCATGCCCTTGTTTGCAATTATGGAGTGCCATAGCTTGAGTCAATCGAGCTCTACTTTTGCTATCAAATGTTTCCTGGCAGATTGTTTACATGTTATTCAATTTTGCCAAGGTTGTTGTGGTTGATCCATGTATGCTATGTTATTGTTCTTGCCATGTATGTCTTCTATGTCATGTCTTCTTGATGTATGTATGCTTAGTTTTTCATTTAAGGCTCTGTAGTGAGTGCATTGAGCTTGTAAACATGCCTACTTGTTATCAGTTTTTGACATGCCATGTTGCTGAATCTGTTAACGATACTTTCAATATTGACATGGATGTTACTATATTTTCTGATCCTTTTTGGCTTATGGTCAGTAAGGGACTTTTGATCTATGCTTTGAGTAGATTCATGCCATGCCTTGTTTTGCCATTTTAAGGTCCTGTAGCATGTAGTTTTGCTGCTCTGAACATTGCAACCTGATGCTATTTCTGCCATGTCCAGCCTGTTATTTTGTGCACTTTTGCCATGCTTGTTTGAACCTGTTATGATGTGAACTAGCCGTAGCTCAGTGCTCATCTTTTGTCGAGCATCTTGTGTAGATCACTGCCATGTACTTTGTTGATACGTTTGGGTGCAGTAGCTTAATTTCTTGTTGCTTGCTAAGTGGCATCATGCTGTTAATGGCAGATTTGTGCCATTCTTGTTTTGCTTGTCATTTGCAAACCGTGCATCCGATTCGGTGATCTTTATATCGATTTCAACGAAATCATCTCATCTTTCAGTGGCATACTTGGTTTGCCAAGTTGATGCCTGGTTCTTCATTTACCTTCCGGAGCGCACATACGCATTGCATATCACATCCCGCATATCATGTCATGTTTTGCATCATGTTGATTGTGCATTGCACCGTGATTTATTGTGGTTCCTTTGTTTGTGTTCTTGCTTTGGGTAGAGCCGGAGGCGAGTGCGTGAGCGAGGAACCTGTTGAGAACGCTTACGAGGATCAAGCTTTCGACAACTCTGAGAACATTGCGAGCAAGATGACCATACCCTCGAAATCACTTCTATCTTTGCTATGCTAGTTGCTCGCTCTTTTGCTATGCCTATGCTGCGATGCCTACCACTTGCTATATCATGCCACCCATATTGCCATGTCAGCCCTAACCATCCTTTTCCTAGCAAACCGTTGATTGGCTATGTTACCGCTTTGCTCGGCCCTCTTATAGCGTTGCTAGTTGCGAGTGAAGCTGAAGTTTGTTCCTTGTTGGAACATGGAGATGTTGTTCCTTGTTGGAACATGTTTACTTGTTGAGATATCATATATATATATATATATATATATATATATATATATATATATATATATATATATATATATATATATATATACTATATAAAGGGTATAATTAATGCATCTATATACTTGGTAAAGGGTGGAAGGCTCGCCAGTGTTTTGTTCCTCTTGCCACCTAGTTTCCGTCATACGGTGTTATGTTCCTTGATTTTGCGTTCCTTACGGTTGGGTGATTTATGGGACCCCCTTGACAGTTCGCTTTGAATAAGACTCGTCCGGCAAGGCCCAACTTTGGTTTTACCATTTGCCACCTAAGCCTTTTCCCCGGGTTTTCGCGAGCCGAGGTCATCTTTATTTTAACCCCGGGCCAGTTCTCCTTGAGTGCTGGTCCAAACTGTCAAGACCCGCCGGTGGCCATCGGGGCAACTTGAGATGGCCTATCGGAGTTTGGACAATCCGGTGTGCCCCGAGATCGAGATATGTGCAGCTCCTATCGGGATTTGTCGGCACATTCGGGTGGCTTTGCTGGTCTTGTTTTATTGCTGTCGAAATGTCTTGTAGTCCGGATTCGAGATTGATCGGGTCTTCCGGTAGAAGGAATATCCTTCGTTGACCGTGAGAGCTTATAATGGGCTAAGTTGGGACACCCTGCGGGGTAATATCTTTGAAAGCCGTGCCCGCGGTTATGAGGCAGATGGGAATTTGTTAATGTCGGTTGTAGAAAACCGAAGTTGACCTCAATTAAAATACACATCAACGCGTGTGTAACCGTGATGGTCTCTTCTCGGGAGTCAGGAAGTGAACAGTGTTGGAGTTATGTCGACGTAAGTAGTTCAGGATCACTTCTTGATCGCTACTAGATTTACGTCCGTGCTTTGCTTCTCTTCTCGCTCTCTTTTGCGATGTAGCCACCATATATGCTAGTCGCTTGCTGCAGCTCCACTTCACTACTCTGTCCTTCCTATAAGCTTAAATAGTCTTGATCTCGCGGGTGTGAGATTGCTGAGTCCCCGTGACACATGGATTCTACCAAAAAAGTTGCAGGTGCCGACGATGCCAGTGCTGGTGACGCATCCGAGCTCAAGTGGGAGTTCGACGTGGAGCGTGGTCGTTACTATGTGTCTTTTCACGATGATCGATAGTGGTGCCAGTTGGGACGATCGGGGATCTGTGTAGCATTTGGGGTATCTTCTTTTATTTTGGTTCCGTAGTCGGACCTTGAGTGTACTCTGAATGATGGATGTTTATTTATGTACTGTGTGAAGTGGTGACTGTAAGCCAACTATGTATCTCTTTCCCTTATTTATTACATGGGTTGTGTGAAGATTACCTCACTTGCGACATTGCTTTCAATGCGGTTATGCCTCTAAGTCGTGCCTCGACATGTGGGAGATATAGCCGCATCGGGGGCATTACAACTACGTACGAAGACGCCTGGAAGGTGCTGTTCAAGGGCGCCGAGGCTCCACATCCGCTACCGAAGATCGCGGATTCAGCTCGCAGCGTCAAGCCAGCGAGGTAAGTTATTTACCCTTTATGGGACTCTTTTTCATAGTTTGACTCTGTCACGGGATCTAAAACTCCCTAACCTTTGACAGATGGCTGAAGGCGTCCGGACAGATTAACTGTCCGACCCCCTTGCCGAAGACCAGTGAGACGCCCGATTGGCGGGGCTGCTGGCTTCCGGCACCTCACGTGGTGCTTTGGAGAAGAAGGCCACGAGGACTCGAAGGAGTGCCCGGCGCGCCAGTGTTGTCGGACTCATCGTCCGGCGACTCCAGCCGGAATCCTCCTCTCGAGAGCGAGGAGGAGGAGAAAAAGCCTCTCCCAGGGGAAGAGAAGAAAAGGAAGGCCGCCCGACTAGGGAGGCGGAGGGTCAAGAAAGGAAGGAACCTTCCTCGGACTTCTCCTGCGCGCCCGACAATAGCGAGGAGAGTGGCCAACAAGGCCAAGCCCTGGCGAGATCGTAAGTGTCCGGACTCCGAATAGTTCATGACTTTTTATTTGTCATAGTGTCTTCTAACGCCGAATATGAACATGCAGCCCGCCCAGGGCAGGCTACGCCCGCTTCATCGGCGGCTCCTGTGTTCGTCCGGATGTGAATAGCACTTCACTTCCGACCGCCTCCTCTCCTCGTGTCGCCCGGCGACACGTGGTGGAGTCCCAAAAAAGGCCCAGCCAGGAGGAGGTGGTCTGGAGGCGCCGCAAAGGCGACCTCCGGACTCCGGCGCAAAGGGGTGAAACCCGGAGGCTCTAAGTCTGGCCCCTGTGCGGACTCCGTCACCGGAACCGATGGTTCGAAGTCCCACAGCGGCCCTTCGTAAGAAGGGTAAGACTCTGACGCCGGTGACCTCCGTCCATCCGGAGCACGGATAGCTTCTTGGAGCGCTTAAAGCGCCTCCATCGACGAGACACCGCCTTGTTATGAGTGTGGTGATCCGAGAAAATTCGATCCGCCAAGGCGGGCTGGTCAAGCTATACTAGCCTTCTAACAGTCTTTGAGGTAAGTTTAGAATATGTAAAAATATTACCGCATAGGCGGTAGCCTGATGCTTAGTTCGGTGTTAGGAAAGAAAAGCGGACTAAGGATCTAAAAGATATCATGCAGGAGTCTAACATAAGTATGTCAATATGCGAATGAGGCTTGCATTTGTTGACCTCTGCGCCTTGCTGCGGAGGTCGATGCATTGAAGAAGAGCCTCGGCGGTCCGAGAGCGAGCTCGGCCTTGCCAAGAAGCAGCTCGAGGACAGGGAAGGTAAGCAATACCTTATTAAAGAAATACCTTATAGAAAGGATTCGGTTGCAAAAATAGCGGGGAATAACGTGGGTATGTAGGGGCCCACGAGCGAGGTGGCGACCACGAAGGGCGGTGTCCGCGGCCGAAAGCAAAGCGGATGCGGGCACCGAGCGAGATAAGCGGGAGGAGGCGGGTGGCGGAGGTGCGGCAAGGCTCCGGGCTCGTGGAAAAACACGAGTTTGGAGCGTGACTCGAAGACTCGAGTCGAGCTCGCCTCGGCTCTTGAGAGTGCCAAAGCCGCTAAGGCGAAGCCCAAAAAGTCCTCAAGAAATTGAATCACTAAAGAAGATAGCGGCGGGTAAGGCATTCTTTATGCTAAGCAAGCATGTGAAAGTGAATTACCTATTACTTACCGGTTCGGAGCTCTCGGGGGCATTCGCAGATCTGCCCGTAGTGTATGCGATCTGCGCGTTCTACCGCGCCAGCGAGGAGCTCGGCGGAGAAGGTGTCTTGGTCTCGGTATCTTTGGTCGAGCGTCGGTGCCGCTGAGCGACCAGTGAAGCAGCTGGTCGAGCTCCACAAGGTCGTCGAACAGGCCATGAAGGGCCTCATAGTTGGTGTGGCCATTGGAAGCCATGCACAGGAGCTACCGGGCTAGTGTAGCGGTGGTGGGCCTTTGTCCATGGATTGAAGTCATCAGCGCTCCGTCGCATTGAAGGTGCCCGTCGGGCCTTGCTCGTGCTAAAGTGCTTTGGGGCAAGCTGGATGCGGAGAAGCTTGTGAAGGATGGGCCACCGAAGGGCAAGGATTATCGCAAGCCGAAATGTACTATGAGGCGTCTGAAGAGTGCCCGCCGTATAGCGGATGAGTGCTCCAAAGATGTAATTTTGAATAGACTCGCATTTGTTATCACATGACGCTAAAAACTTGTTCATATCGCTAAGCAACGCTTGTTAATTTAAAATATTACCTTACATGTGGCCGTTCATCAAATTTGAGAGATGGCAAGTCATTGGCTTCACCCCCATGCCACAGTCTTTGGGGTGTTGGGATAAACTTGGCGCTCTTGTTCCCATTCTTGGGTCCGTCGAGGCGCTCAATGCAGCGAACAAGGCAACGGACTTATAGTGCTTGAACACTCTCACTTAGCCATAGAATTCTATAGTTTTAAATTTCGTGAAGCCCCTAGTATTCGGAAGGCCGAGTTGAGGCGCTATCACGCCTTGGCGGACATTGCCGACTCCTCGCTCTAAGCGGCATAAGTCTTTAGGGACCGAAAAAACATCTCGAACAGCGACCGGCTCTCGCCCTATCATGGCGGTCAGTTTTAGCTTTCTCCACTAAGGTGCTCAACCCAGCTCAATCGGGCACTGTCGCAGTGGTTCTCCCAGCTACCTTAGCCGATATAACGGGCGTAAGGTACCAAAACATGGGGCAGGGCAAACCCAACTATTGACCCAAGACATGATTGAACCGATGCATATAATGATATAAGTTGAGGTGCCGCACTTGTGAAAGTGTTAGGACTTATCACACCATACTTTTGGGGTACTTAAGCCCACGGTGTATTGGCCGTACCAAGTGTACGGGTGCAACATGTCATGAAATGAACATATATATAGATAAAGAAAGGAGTGCAATAATAGGAAAAAGCTATGTATTGTTTATTCGAAAAGGTACCGCAATGGAAGCAGAACGATACAAATAGTGCGATAAGCAAGGGATGGGACTATTTAACATGTCCCCCTCCAGGGGTAAGCTGCGGGATGGTATATAAAACAGGTATAATGCTCGTAGTAGAGACCACTTGGACACTCGACGTAGCTTTCTATTTCCCTGGCTGTTGCATCGTGAGTTCGGCAATTCTAGTGCGGGCGGGACTTCGGAAGCGGAGTCTGAAAGTAAGAAAAAGAAGAAAGAAAAGAATGACACAATTGGGGGCCACAGTGCGGTTGAGCGCGTGCAGGCGTGCCGTGGTCGTGCCCTCCCCTTAGGCCCATGGTATCTCGGGCGTAGTTATGTACGCAGCGTAATCTTGGCTTCGCTGTTCGCGAGGGCTGGGGTTGGGGCGGATTACTCTGGCGATGCTCGGATCGTGCAGGTGGTCTTGTTGTAGGTTACTCGGGCGCGGCAGCGGTGGGGACGTTTAATGGCGGACCGGGAATTGCTGTGAGAGGCTGCTTTGCACCTCCGCGCGAGAACGCCGTGTGCTCCTCCATTCGGAGAAGGCGTTCGGTGTTTCCATTGACCGTGATTACTCCTCGAGGGCTGGCATCTTGAGCTTGAGGTATGCGTGGTGCGGCACCGCATTGAACTTTGCCGTGCGGTTCGTCCAAGCGATGTGTGATAGCCGCTGCTGAGCGGGAATATGTCGAAGATTAACTCTTCGCCCGGAAGTTATCCGGGATCCGAAGACCACTTTGAGTGTGGCGAGCACTGTACAATTGGCCTCTACACCTGGTATTACGCCTTTAAAGGTCGGCTTTGTGGGTTTAATCCTTGAGGGTCTATGCCCATTTTGCACTTGTATCGATAAAGCGAGGTTAGAGGCTGCTACCGCCGTCCATCGGGACTCTAGTGAGGTGAAATCCGTCGATGATTGGGTCAAGAACCAATGCAGCGAATCCGCCGTGGCGGATGCTAGTGGGATGGTCCCTTGATCAAAGGTGATCGGGTAGGAGGACCATGGGTTGAACTTGAGGCGTGGCTCCATCGCATATCGTCCCTTAGTGCGCTTCCGCTCCCTTTTGGGTATGTGGGTTGCGTATATCATGTTCACCGTCCGCACTTGTGGGGGAAGCCCTTCATCCTCTATTGTTCGGCGGCGGGCTCCTCCTCGTCATCGCTATACAGCCCCTTGTCATTGAGTTGGCATTTAACTTGCCTTCTGTTTGAAAACCCAACAATCCCTGTTGGTGTGGTTGGCTAGTTTTCGGGGTGCCATGTATTTGCACGGCGATCAGTATTCGGTCCAGATTGGGCCGGGCCTGAGTATTTCTTTTGAACATCTTTTTCCGTGACGGGTTTAGAGCCTCTGAATCCGGCATTGACCGCCGTATCTTCAGCATTATCACCGTTAACGCGGCGCTTCGTCTTGTTGTGTGCGACCTGCCATTCTGTCCTTGGTATCCGAACTACCAAGGTTTTGGTCAAGTTGTTTCTATGAGCTAGCTAGTTGTCCTCTCCAGCATAAAAGCGGGTCATGAAGCGTTGTGAGGGCTGCCATGGATTTCGG
Source organism: Aegilops longissima (assembly GCA_021605205.1). Classification (NCBI taxonomy): domain Eukaryota; kingdom Viridiplantae; phylum Streptophyta; class Magnoliopsida; order Poales; family Poaceae; genus Aegilops; species Aegilops longissima. The sequence continues at coordinate 26,614 of JAHIAM010007184.1, forward strand.
CTTTTCCTGTCCTAGGTGCGGGCAAGCCACTCGTCGCGGATGTTATGTTTAAAGGCTGCAAGGGCCTCTGCATCCGGACGATCAACGATTTGATTTTTCTGGTTAGGAACCGTGTCCGAATTGTCGGCGATTCTTACGGCTGCTGAATTATGTGGCTGAGGTCATCGGCGTCGGTGAGTGCGCGTATGTGCCACGGAAGTTATCAAGGAATGCGGCTTCCGGTCCTCCCAACAACCAATTGATTCTGGCGGCAAGCTGTTAAGCCAATGCCGAGCTGGTCCTTTAAGCTTGAGTGGGAGGTATTTGATGGCGTGTGGATCATCGCCGCGGGCCATGTGGATATGGAGGAGGTAGTCCTCGATCCAAACCGCAGGATCTGTTGCGCCATCATATGATTCGATGTTTACGGGTTTGAAACCCTTGGGGATTTGATGATCCATTACTTCATCTGTGAAGCATAGTGGGTGTGCGGCACCTCTGTATTGAGCTATATCACGACGCAGCTCAAATGAGCTTTGTCTACTGTGTTCGGCCCGGCCGGAATTGTTGTATCCGGCGTGACGGTTATTGTCACGTGTCGTGGGGCGCCCACGCGATCCCTAGATCGATCTTGTTTGCCTTGCCTTGTCCTCTAATATGTCTCGCAGGTCTGGCGCGTTTCCCCGTGCCTTGGTACTTTTCAGCGGCGCGGAGTGCGACTTGAATGGAGGGTCTAGAGGGCCTCTCATCGCGACCACAGGGGTGGCGGTGGGCGCATCATGCGCTGATGATGTAGGTTTGGGTGCTGCTTCCTCTAATTGGGGTAGCAGCCTGCGTTCAGGGTATCTCTTGGAGGCGTTGAGTTCATACTCTTGGCTGCAAGGACTTCAGTCCATCCGTCAGCCTAGCAAGTCTTGAGTCAGCTCTAACTCCGCTGCTGCTTTTCTTGAGGCTGCTTGCCGTGGCCATGAGCCTGCGTTTGAAGCGCTCCTGTTCGGCGGGATCCTCAGCACGACAAATTGCGTAAATCGTCGAGGCTTGCCTCATCTTGGAGGGAGCATATAATTATCGCGCCCACCTCACATGCGCTCTATCATGAGGCTGGCTTCTCCCTCCTCTGTCTGAATCCCTTTGGAGGGGTTGTCTTCGGCACTTGTCAGGGGTGTTATTATCTCCGTGCGGAATCACCGTTTTTCTTGTGGCGGGATTTAGGCGGCTTGCGGCCGCGGCAACTTGGGCTGTTTCTTGGAGGTCATCCTCCGCTTTTCCATCGCCGTTCCCATCTTTTGGGATGTCCACCATGTATATGTCGTATGATGAGGTGGCCTTCCGGTGCCTGCGTTGGATCTTGGAGTCTTCTCCGGCATCGTTGTCCATACCGTCGATGTCTTGAGTCGAAGTCGAGCATGTCGGTTAAATCATCGGCAGTGGCTACAAAGTGGGTGGTGGGTGGGCGTTGAATTTTTTCGTCGTCGCATCCCAACCTTCCCGACCGTAGTCCGGCCAGGCTCTCCGATAAAGAGAGAGACTTTAGTGAATTCAGGATGTCGCCAAAGGCGAGTGCTGAAAGATGTCGCTGACGATGAACTCCATGACCGGCGCCCAATCGGATTCGATTGGCGGTAGCGGAGGGTTGAGTCGGAGAGGAGTCCGACACCTTGAGTCATGGTCTTCGCAAGCGACAGGGATGGAGTTCGGCTCAATCGTCATTGAGATCATAGCCCCCGAGGCGGTGTCCAACCACTCGTCCTCGATCGGGGGAGTCGGCTCCGAGCTAAGGGTCGGAGCGGATATTGGTGCGGCCTCCGAGGCGGCGCTCGTGCAGAGCTAGACCGTACCCATCGAGACAGTGCGGTGCGCTCGGCTATGGTTCGAATCCGTCGAAGATCAAATCTCCGCGGACATTGGCCGTATAGTTCAGGCTTCCAAATCTGACTTGATGGCCCGGGCGTAGCTTCAATCTGCCCAGATGGATGGCGAATTGGAGTGCAGCGCAAAGCCGCCGAATCGAAGATCTGTCCGGGAGAAAAGTCTCACCACGGACGCGTGGTTCTTGATGATTGAAGGAGCCATCGGGCCTATAGGTGACGACCACGGAGGAACTCTCAATGAAAGCACCAATGTCGGTGTCAAACCGGCGGATCTCGGGTAGGGGTCCCAACTGCGCGTCTAGGCGGATGGTAACGAGGAGACAAGGGACCGATGTTTTACCCAGAGTTGGGCCCTCTCCATGGAGGTAATACCCTACCCTCCTTGATTAATATTGATGATATGGGTAGTACAAGAGTAGATCTACCACGAGATCAGAGGCTAAACCCTAGAAGCTAGCCTATGGTATGATTGTTGTTAGATCCTGCGAACTAAAACCCTTCGGTTTATATAGACACGAATAGGGTTAGGGTTACAGAGTCGGTTACAATGGTAGGAGATCTACATATCTGTACGCCAAGCTTGCCTTCCACGCCAAGGAAAGTCCCATCCGGACACGGGACGAAGTCTTCAATCTTGTATCTTCATAGTCCGAGTCCGTAGCGATGATAGTTCAGCTATCCGGACACCCCTAATCCGGGACTCCCTCGGCGTCCTTTACGATGAGCCGGATAAGGTTGTTAGCTCATTCGGACTGACCATGATCGGGTCATGGCCACATGCATTATCACGGGGGTGCATCGCTTTATAGAGGCCACCCATGTGGGATTTCAACGGGGAGGATGATGCCACTGCTGCGGCCGTAAGGGCGGGATCGGTCGCTATCTCAGCGAAGATCTTGTCGCATTGTACAAGGGAGAAGAGGAGGTTCCTCGCGTCAATCCACAGGCGGATTTTCTATGTACAATCCTCCAAGCTGGGTAGCGGACACTTCTTTTGCCCATCCGTTCCATATTCCCATAGTTAAGTACCTTATCTTGTGATTTGGGCCTTGGAATTGCGTCCAGCCGTAAAGATATAAACAGCCCTCCTCCACAACCCGAGGATCCGGAGCGGTCCCTTGATCCGCCTCCCAAGAGGATCCGGACATATCCGTGGAGCTGATCGATGGGGTATTTCACTGGCTGAGCATCAACAATGCCTTGGTGGCTATTACTGACCGATTATCTGGGCTGCTCCCGCCTCACAAGTAATCGAGACGAAGTCCCAATACTTCAAAGATGATCCATCCGTGCTTATTTTATCACCATATACCAATGATGTTTGCAGGGAGGATCCCAAGGCGGAATGCGAACCTGCGGCGACTAGCCAGCAGGGGACCGTGAGGCGCGGTAGGCTAAAGAGACCTGATCGGGGTCGAGGCACCACGCCTTAATGATGGTAGCTGCCTTATTCAAGTATTATTCTTATGATGCATACTAATGCCCGTGCTCTCCTTTTTTTAGGAAAAGAGGGCTCGCGGACTATATCCGGAGAGATTGCCAATCGAGCCTCCACCGGCCAGGCTCCAAAGCCGAGTCAGAAGCGTAGGCGAACACGAGGCGTCGTCGGACGCTCCTCCGACGAGAGGATCGACAGACAGGTGTCGCCACCAATTCAAGGTGGAGAGTGCCATGAATCACAGGCGTCGCGGACAGTTCTTCGTGGCTTGTTTCTCCCAAGAGGCATTGGATGCCTTCAATTCGGGAGATCGTACCTTCGTGCCGCTCAAAATGGTCTAGCGAGCCACGGGCGGTATGTGAAAGACATACTGGTGAGAAATTTGATGTTATATATGAGTGGCCCGAGACTTGAAAGCAGTTAGAATAACTGATTTAAGGATCATTTGTTATCTGAGATCTTACAAAAAGAATACCCAACTGTCGGGGCTGGAAGAGTGCAAATCCCAACTTGAGGCTGCACTAGCGCTGGCAGGAAGCCAAAGAGACCCCCTCACGGTAATATCGGCTTGAAGATAAGTATGTTGTGAAGTCGGCGTGTGTACCAAATCGACAATATCATTGCAGATGGCGCGGAGTAGATCCGGACAAGCAACAACTCTTGCGCCCGGTTAAAAGGCGGCGAGGCGTGCTTACGAGGTGAGGCAGGAAAAATAATCTCAAGATGCCAACACCCAGCTGGGTGAGGAACTAAAGGATGTTCGTGCCCGGCTGTCCGGACTCCGTGAAGGAGAATCGGCGGCCGGTAGCGGCATTTTTAGTAAGTGCTTGAGCGAACTTTGAAAAAGAGTTGGCGAGGAAGTCGACTAACGAGTTATATGCAGTAGGTATGCTCACGCAGTCGTCCTGCGGAGGAAATGCCAGTTCTGGTGACCTTCTTCAGAGCTCTTACAAGCGCGAGCGAGTTCGCGGGTGATGAAAGCGTCGCCCAGGCCTTGTGGCCATCTGTCTCCATGCAGAAGGCCTTGGAAGCTGGCGAGAGAAGCTTAAGGGAAGCCTTGCGCCCGCTTCGATTATGGAAGATATCAGCCTGCCGTCAAGGTGCGAGGAGGCACAGGCCATGATGAAGGCAGCGGTACGAAGGCTGACCCAAACCACATGGCGAGTCGGACCTGTGGGGGCCGATGGGAAGAGATCCTGTGAGCTTAGTGTCGGCCAAGTAGAGTTGGCGTAAATATTCCCAATAGGATTTGTAAACTAGACAGCCCGTTGGATGGTATTGAAGAGAATATGCTCGATCAAATTGACTATGTAATTTAAGATGACATGTAAAATGCCTTCTAGCGGATTGTAGATTGTTTGTCATGGCGGACCTTTTAAGCTTCAACCTCGGGACCCGATAGTCCGAGTGTGTCCGAATACCCTCTCGGTTATGTAGAACCGGGGCATGCATGGAGACCAGGCATAGGGGTCATTAGTGCTTGAGCAGACAAGTGCCCAACTAGTTATGTTATATTACATGGTTAGTAAGAAACATTTTCGGGGAGAATAGTTCCGTTAGGGGTTCCTTTCACAGGAGGCATGCCCTAAAGTGCATGTACGGACTGCAGCGAAAAAGCATCTGGGGCAGATAAATAAACAAGTGAGAAATCATCTTTAGTTCACCGACGAATATTCCCTTAAAACGCTAGCTTTGGCTTCACCCGATCGAGGTACACATCCGGTGACCAGCGATGTAACAATCGCAGAGGTGCTCCCTTTACCGCCTATCAAACAATGGGAGCGTGAGGGTAAGCAGAGAGCGAGCAACCCAACTTGGCCAAAACTTAAGTCATATCGATGCATATAATGGTGAATAAAAGGTACATGCGGAAGTGTGACACATGTGTTGGGCGTGAAGCCCGCATAAATAAGCTTCATTAAGGAAGCCCCAGGTATAATGGCCGGATAAGCGCGTCAATTGTGTGCGAACAAAGCGTGAGCAGAGCCCTTAAAGGCTGTAAGAGAAAGGGAGGAGAGAGAGAAATATAAGACAACTAATGTGTAAAAAATAGCGAGAGGAAGGAGGCGAACGAGTCCGGCGCTAGGCGTAGAATCTTGAGGAGGCGGGCTGCGTTCCATGGGTTGGCTCGAGTCGGATTATCGATGCATCTGTGAGACGGTACCTCCACCGGTCGGGACTTGGTCAATAATAAAGGGACCTTCCATTTGGGCTTGAGTTTGTCCTTTTTCTTGTCCGCGAGCGTAGAACTAACTTCGCCAACATTGTAAGTTTTGGCCCGTACTTCTGCTTTGATATCTTGAGCCTGCTTTGTTGATAGAATGCAGAGCGGGCTTTTGCCACGTCACGCTCCTCCTCAAAGGCGTGCAAACCGTCCTGCCGATCGAGTTCGACTTCTCTTTCTTCGTTACATGCGCCATGCTGAGGTGAGTTATGAATTATGTCGCAGAGGCAGAACGCCTGCGCCGTATACCATAAAGAATGGTGTGAATCCGGTGGTGCGATTAGCGTGTCCGCAACCCCAGTGCAGTCGAGCTCCTCTACCGGTCGTGTTAGATTCCTTGAGGACCACACTAATGCAGGTTTAATGCGCTCATAATTAGACCATTTGCTCGCTCGACTTGACCGTTAGTTTGTGGGTGATAGGCTGAAGCATAGTCGAGCTTGATGCCCATGTTTTTGCACGAGTTTGACCTTGTCGGCCATAAAGTTAGTGCCGTTATCGGTGATGATCTTTGTGGGGACACCGTAGCGGTGTCGACCCACGATATGAAGTCTATCACCGGTCCGGATTGACGTCTTATGAGTTTGGCCTCTATCCATTTGATGAATTTATCCACCATGACTAGTAGGTATTTTTGCTTGTGGGTTCCTCCTTTAAGGGTCCAACCATGTCAAGCCCCAGGACCCATAAAGGGCGGTGATGGGTATAGTTTGGAGGCGGTGGGTGGCATGTGGCTTTGTTAGCAAAGAGCGGCACCCGGCGCATCATTGGACTAAGTCACGAGCATCTGCCGGGCCGTCGGCCAATAAAATCCTGTACGGAAGGCCTTGCTTACAAGGGCCGGGCTGCGGCGTGGTGCCGCTTGAGTCCGGCATGAATTTCAGCCGGAGATTCCGCCCTTCCTCTTAGGAGATACACCTTTGAAGGACTCGGTGGTGCTTTTCTTATAAAGCTCTCCTCATGGACTTTATAGGCTTTAGATCGCCGCTCTATGCAGCGTGCCTCGTTTTGGTCCTCGGAAGTTCTGCCTGATTAGGTAGGCTAGGAATGGTTACGTCCGCAGGGGCAATGAATGCCATTATTATGTGGGCTGAAGATGTTACTTCGTTGGCGAGCCTCCGGTTGTGTCGAGAATGTTGGGTGTCGAGGCGGTGCGGTTGGGTCCGGGCTGTTATTCCGGACTCCCTTCCCATATCTGGATGGCTTGAACAGCCTCTCTAAGAAGATATTGGGGGGCGGCATCGCGCTTTGCGCATGTCGTGCCAAGGCGTCTGCTGCTGATTGTTTTCCCGAGCTATATGGTGAAATTCGAGCCCTTGAACCGAGCTGACATTTTTGGGGCGGCGTTGCGATAAGCTGCCATTTTGGATCCTTGGCATCAAAGTCTCCATTTATTTGCGATATCGCGGTTGAATCGCGCACCTCTAGGCGTTGAATGCCCATGGAGGCGCCATCGGAGACCATGTAGAAGGGCCTCATATTCATTGCGTTGTTGGGTCCGTATACATTATCTGGGTATGTATTGAGCTGTATCTCTGTTGGGGCGTCGAGCGATGCGGATCCCCAGACCAGCCAACATTTTGAGCCGTCGAAGTGCATGATCCGGTTGGAATATGTGCCGTACTCTTTAGGGAGTTGACTTGGTCCATCGGCGGCAATCGGCAAAACTTTAATGACTTAATAGCTTCGCCGTGGCTTATAGGTTATGTCGAGCGGAGGAGCTCAATGGCCCATTGGCAATCCGGCCCGTCGCGTCGCGGTTGTTTATAATGTCGTTAAGAGGTACCGGAGGCTACTGTTGTCGAACACTCTTGAAAGTAGTGTCACGGCTTCGGGATGCCATAAACACCGCATCGCTATCTTTGATAATGCGAATCTGTGACTTGCATGGGTGAGGACGGTGGACACATAGTAAACTGGTTTTTGAAGGGGAACTTGTGTCATCCGTTTCTCGTTCGACAACGAGCACCGCGCTTACAACTTGATGAGTTGCGCGATGTATAATAGCATTGGTTAGCCCATGTTAGGCGGCCGAGACCGGTTTGTTGCCAATTTGGCTTTATTTCTTCTAGTCCGACCGTGGCGACATCTATCCCTCTCGAAGTGTTTGGTGCGGCGGAGGAGGCGATAAAGGGGTAATTGAAAGGACATAGAATTTGCCCCATGTGTGGTTTTAGTAATTGATGACATTCTCTATGGACTAATGGTTGCATTGAGTTATATTTGAAGGATTTGTCCATAGGCTTTTCTTGAAGTCCATGTGTTGGTTTCAAGGAGTTTATGTGTTGACCAAGGTGCTATTAAGAATTATCAAAGATTGGTCATGTGAGTGTTGAGCTTATTGCAAGCATGTCTTGAAGGAGAAGATTGTGTGATCATTCATGTTTACCTTCAAGACATCATCCAAACGAAAGAGTTGGAAGATTCAAGGTTGATCAAGACTAAGTCAAGAGTGAATCAAGTTGATCAACTCTAAGCGTAGAAGATGTCTGAGAGGGATCAAGTGATCCCATGGTATGGTAAGCATTGTCCATTAAACTGTGTGCTAACCATAGTCTTCGTGAGAGTTCTTTGTGGGGTTAGGTTGCGGTGTGCAAGTTCAAGTGATGCATCACGAAGAGATCAAGTTCTTGAAGCTTGCCGTCCATTTAGTGACAATGGACTTGTGAAGATGTCTTGGAGAGTGGCTCACCCATAGTGGAGTATGGGGGAGCAATCAACTAGTCTTCTCGAGCCAAGCGCAATCAAGAAAGGTGGTCCAACTTGAGGAGTCAAGATCTTCATCATCTAGCTCAAGTGGACCATGTGCAAACAAGGTTTGCCCTTGATAGGTTTTCTATTTTACGGTCTCATGGTAGTTGTGGAAGACCGGGTTATAGGATCGTTGCTTCGTACTATCAAGGGGGCTCTTGATGAGTTGCTTGATCGTGTCGTTAGTAGAGAGCTCAAACCATTGCATCCTTGCATCATCTTTTGGTTCTTGTTTGGGTCTTCTCCTTGTGAGTTTTGGAGCTTATGGTCATTTTTATGACAAGCTCGAGTTCATCGAAAACAGAGTTCTCATGCATCTTCTATGATGTTTTCGATGTTGGAGGGTATGCCGGTTCTTCTCGGTTGGAGGTTTCACTCCTTTGTTTGCTAAGCATACCTCCCCTGCCTCTTCTTACCATAACCAGTCGCTAAACTCCTTGATTTTGAGCTCTCGAGGTGGCCAATGATTTTGAGCTCTCGAGGTGGCCAATGATTTTGAGCTCTCGAGCTCTCGAGTTTGTGTTGTTCTTCTAGGAACATTTGGAGATGCATTGGATGCTTGGCTCACTCACAAGGAAGGTGTTGTCACCATGTGCATATTGGAGTCAAGCAAGGATGATCAATGATCTACTATCTACCTTCAATTGGTATCTACTACATCCTTCCAATGATATCTCGGTAACAAGTCGCTGTTTTGATGCTACTCGTTGTCTTGTTTCAAACAAGCTTGAGTTTGCTCAATTCGGAGCTCATATGAAGAAGTTATGGCAGTTCTGGTTTTCTTGGGTATTCTTTGTTTTTCATGGTTGTGGCTTAAGGTTGGTGCGGTAGTACCCGGTCTCTCATGATGATACCGCTTGAAGCCCCAATGATAGTACCGCTCCACGAAGTGATAATACCGCTCTAAGCGGTAATACCGCTTCAGCGAGCAGTAGTACCGCTCTCGGGCTTCGGACGTAGTACCGCGTAGTACCGCGCCTACTGCCGCCTCGATTGAAGCGGTGTTTTCTCGTGCCGGGTTTTGCGGCACTAGTAGCTGGCGATAAGCGGTAGTACCGCTCACGGCGGTAATGCAGCTCTACTCCAGCAGTAATACCGCTCTGGGCCATGACGACTTTCTCTTCTCTTAGCGGTAGTACCGCTGAATAAGGGCGGTAGTACCACCCTTACCTGGCGGTAGTACCGCTCTGTCTTGAGGCTATTCGATTGGGAATAGCAGTTGGATTTTCCCCTCCTATAAAAAGGGTCTTCTTCCCCATTGAACCTTATCCTTTTGAGCTCGTGTTCTTCCCCATTGTTGACCTTCTCCGGGCTTGCTATTTCTCTATCCCTCCATGGATTCTTGCTAGTTTTGGGGGAAAAGAGGAGATCTAGATCCACATTTCCACCAATCACTTTCTCCTCTATGTGAGGAACCCCTTGGATCTAGTTCTTGGAGTTCTTGGTGTTCTCCTTCTTGTTCTTCCTCTCATTTTCCTCCCTAGCATTAGTTGCTTTGGTGGGATTTGAGAGAGGACTTGGGCACTCCGTGTGCCCTTGCCATTACATTTGTGCATCGGTTTGAGTTCTCCACGGTGATCGTGGAAGTTACAAGTTGAGAAGCTTATTACTCTTGGGTGCTTGGTGCCCTTGAGCATTCCTCTTGGGTGCTTGGGCGCCCTAGGCAGTTAGTGGTGTTGAGCTCAATCATTGTGGTGTAAAGCTCGAGACAGCGTCGAGGTCTCCAATTAGGTTGTGGAGATGCTTGAGCAATTTGGCAGGTACAGTGACCGCCCCAAGGGTTGCCAAAGTGTCTGGGTTGGTGACCGCCCCAAGGGTTGCCATTTATGCAGGTTCGGTGATACGCCCTCAAGGGTCCTTAGTGGAATCCACGGCATCTTGCATTGTCTTGGCGTGAGGAGATTCAAGTGGCCCTAGTGGCTTCTTGGGAACATTGTGCCTCCACACGCTCCAAGCGGAGATTAGCATCCATAAGGTGTGAACTTGGGATACATCGTCGATCTCCAGCGTGCCTCGGTTATCTCTTACCGAGCCCTTTACTTATGTACTTTACTTTGTGATAGCCATATTGTTCTTTGTCATATATCTTGCTATCACATGGTTGTATCTTACTTAGCATAAGTTGTTGGTGCACATAGGTGAGCCTAGTTGTTGTAGGTTTTGTGCTTGACAAATTAACCGTTAGGTTTATTCCGCATTGTTCAAGCCTAAACCGTAATTATTCGCGCCTATTCACCCCCCTCTAGGCGACATCCTCGATCTTTCAGTAATGCCTTTTCTCCCAAGCGGGAGATAAAAGCGGCTTAAACCATACGCATCGATTAATTTTGTATTTGTTTCAGGTCCTTTGGGATATCAATTGTGATAGAGCTCGGATCTTGGCTGGGTTGCTTCAATTCCTCTACGGATACAATGAGGCCCAAGAGCTTTCCGGTGATGCATGAGCAGCATTTTCGGGTTAAGCTTGATGTCATATGTTAGGAGGTTATCGAATGTGAGCCTCAAATGCGTCTACTAGAGTTTCGACATGCTTGGTTTTGGCGACCACATCATCTCGTATGCCTCCAGCTGTTTTGCCGAGTCGGTTTGCGGACATGTATACGAATCATCTTGATATATTTGCACGGCGTTTTTGAGCCGAAGGGCATTGTGTTGAAGCGAGAATGGGCGTATGGGGTGATGAATCTTTGTTGCTTGGCTTAGTCAGGAGCTCTGCCATCTTAATTTGATGGTAGCGGAGTATCGTCGAGGAAACACAATGAATCATGTCCTGCGGTGAGTGTCGATAATTTGATCGATCTTGTGGGAGGAAAGGATCCTTTAGGTAAGCCTTGTTGAGGTCCTTGAAATCGGCATAGGTACGGAGATCTGTCCTTCTTTGGTACCATCACCGGGTTTGCTAGCGGTCCGGATGTTTATATCTCGATGAATCCGGCCTCCAATAGATTGGCTAGCTCCTCTCCCAGCTTGTCTCTTAGGTTTGGAGAAAGCAGAAGAGCACCTTGGTAGCTTGAATCCTTTTAGGATGTTTAGAGCTGTGCTCGGCCAGCGGAGTGGGATTCTGGCATGTCGAAGGTGCTAGGCAAAAATGTCCCAATTTTAGTAGGAATTCTGTGTCTGGCGTCTACATCGAGGTTTAATTACGCCCGATGGAAGCCGTTTTGTAGGGTCCGTTGGATGGACTTGGAATTTGACTATTTCATCGCGGTTTAAAGGAGGTGGACTTGGATCTTTTATCGAGTATCCGTCGTCCCTATTCACCGTCTGGGTGAAAGCGGTCAGTTCCTCGACGCTAGGGCTTGGATAGTACCTCAGGGCGGTCTGGTTTGTATTATTTTCGGTGGAGTGCTATGTCCGGGTCACTAGCAAGAGTGATGATTCCAGTTGGGCGGGCATTTTGAGCTTCATGTGCCCGTAATGAGGGTATAACGAAAAATTGTGAATGCCTCTCGCCTAATAGGAGTGTGGTATTACGCTCTCTTGACGGGGCCACTTGGAACTTGACCTCCTCGGACCTGTAATTATCAGCGTGCGAACACCACATCGATGTGATTTTTCTGGCTGCCTGCCTTCCGGTAGGGATTATTCCTCTAAAGGTTGTCTTGCTTCGCTCAATGCGGCTCCGGTCTATTTCCATTTTGAAGGGTTCCTCGTAAATGAGGTTCAATCCGCTGCCACCGATCATGAGTACCTTGGTAAAGTGGCAAATCCACTATTGAATGAGGACCAATCTTGGTGGTGCTCGGGCTGTTGAATTTAGGTTCATCAACGGCATTAAAGGTAATGCCATTAATAGCTCCATGGGTTTATCGTTGCTACTTGGTAGACCTTAGAGGGAGCTGCGGGTGTTCGTTTCCATATTATTTTTGTGTTCAAATGTTAAAGCTTGGATTTGGGTGGGCTCTTGGATTCGGGGTTAGAAACCTTGCCACTTTTGGCCCTTGGGGTGTTTGTTAACTTGGTTGGTGTGGCCCCCTTTATTGAATTTTTA
>JAHIAM010007185.1:0-67633 GCA_021605205.1 Aegilops longissima
GTTGCCAAAATCTATCCCTCCATGTAGCATGTGACAAGATTTTGCGCATGATTTACCACACTCTCTTGATGATCTACCTTCCTAGATTTGTGACCTCTCCTAGACTTGATTATATAGTAGTTTGTACTATGATCGTCCGAGCAACTAAGCATATTGCAGAATTATTTGAAGTTCCGTGCGAGAGTGATGACACTGGTATTTATATTTGTTTCATGTCGTGCCGTGGTCTTACAATGAGAAACCTACATGTATACTAAGTGTGGGTGCGCTCGCATCGCATTTTATATTTATTTACAGTTAATTACACATGAGAATACAAGAACAACGGAGAAGAAGGAGGTCAATAGCGCGAGGGCGTTCGTAGCCTTGCTGAAAATAGTGGTCCCGGCTAAACAAAAACCATATTTACTTGTTTGACCAGGATTTGAGTAGGCTAGGAGCGCTCACAACATGCTATCAAGAGAAGCACATAATCAATGCTCATCAAGAAATGCAGCTTTATCTGCGTATAGGTGCAATCAACAGTTTTTTTAGAAAAGGATAGGTGCAATCAACATAAAAGTTTGCAAAACAAATACGTGAGTTGTCCGATCAGGTTGTCATAGTGAGCGCTCCGACAATGCAAGGAGGAAATACCGAGAAGGAGAAGACAAGATCTTCCCAAAACCAGACCAGTATGGTGAGTTTTGCTACACATATGGACTAATCTTACGAAATTAAAATTAATGGATGAGGTGGTAGGATCTGGTTGGAGGGGGAGGAGGACCACATCAAAATTTGGTGGGGGGGTAGTGGAAGGTTAGTGCGGAAATTAGCACTAATGATGAGGTTGTAGAAAAATTGCCTGAAAGTACTCTACCAATGTGTCAGCTGCATCCATGCAAACTAGAAATCGCAAGGGGAAAGGGGAGAATTTGAGGGTGGGGAGAGATCTTTGATTCTTGGAGAGCCAAGAACGGCGACCGAAGAAAAGAGATCTCGGCCCTAATCATTGCGTATTTGCAGTGAACAACATGATTGCCGTTACATATTTTTGGTAGCTTATGATAAGTTCGTTAATCAGTGAGCCAATTTAAAAAGTTGTCCATAGTTTTCGGTAAGGGGTGTGGTGATGCTAGAACGGAGGATCTCAAAGATATTATTGGATTGATTTTGAGGCTCTTGACTATCCCCTAGCTAGGAACACCAAGATAGGTGTCTTTATGTGTGAGGTACTGGTTAGATGTCCAATTAAGGGACATTTCATTAATTAGAGGAATATTTCATTAATTAGAGGAACCACTTCGCTAGTTCTGAACTGACATTCATGTTTCTGCTACTCCTATGCATAGGTTATTATTTTCAGTTATGAATCCAGCATGGATAGACTCTAGCTATGCACTAGTTATGAATCCAACAAAGAGGAATGAGAGGTCGCCTCAACGAGAGGGGGAATTCCTAGTGGTCATATTGAGCACCTTTGTGCCCAATGTCGAAATGGGCGTCAAGGTTGGGGCTCAACCATCTGGCAACCGGATCGACACAGGTGGCGACCTGGGCATCGAGGTTGGGGCTGGCTGCGACCTAGCAGCCACGTCTGGTGGGGGCGAGGGGGTGGTAGTTCTTTACGGGGATGGAGATTTTAGGCGGGGGAGGGGAAGAAGCGAGGTAGGAGGGCTACGTGCGAGGCAAAAGAGGTGGGGTGCGAGGAAGAAGAGGCAGGGGTGGGGCGGCGACAAGCATCAATCGGCGGCTGCAGTGAGAGTATGCCCGAGGTGACACCCTCTACTACTACGAGCATGATAGGTGGGCTAGTTACTTGAGTAAGATAGATTCCAATGGGCTAAACGGGATAGCCTAATAATTATTTTTGTCCGACTAAAACGCTTTTAGTGGGATGGGCTGGTTAGTCACACTTTTAGTCCTGTTTTCACCTGCGGCTCTATGGCTTGCCTCAAACTACAAAGAGGTCTGTGTGAGAATATAACATCTCGACAATTTTGCCGGGGCGGTAAGAAAGGGCGAAGGAAGCCCTATTGGGTTGCATGGGTTGTCATGACCACACCAAAACACTTACGAGACCTTGGTTTCTGTGACTTCAAGATTTTTAATCTGGCACTTCTCTCTAGACAGGCATGGCCAGTTATGAATGATTCAGAGTCTCTCAATGCTAAGATCCTCAAAGAAAGTTACTTCCTGAATTGTTCTTTGCTGGAAGCCGAACTGGCTCGCACCCCTCACAAATCTTGCCAGCGATCCTTGATGGACGTGATATTATGGCTCAAGGCATCAGAAGAAGAGTTGGCGATGGGGAGGCCATTTATATTTGAGATCACAATTGGATTCCCATGGAAAGTTTCAAGCGGCCGTTCGCCTCACTTGTCCAAGATCCACCGCAATTAGTGGAGGAACTAATCGATGCTATGTCTGCCGCATGGAAAGAAGAATGTGGTACGATCAGTTTTTACCCCCTTTGATGCATAAGGAATTTTTAATATTGTATTGTGCACAAGGAGAATTTGAGATTTTTGGGGTTGGAGTGAGGAGAACCGCGGCAACTTCTTTGCCTGCTCTGCCTACCGTATGATCATTAGAATAAAGATGAGCAGGGAGAGTTGGCTGGAGAAGAGTGCATGCATGTCTCATATGGCATCCGGAAGTAGGGGATGGAGCTCATTTTGACAAATCTTAATCCATTCAAAGCTCTGACCGTTCCTATGGCGTCTCGTTGAACAGTTGATACCGACAGGTGACCTCCTTCACCATAAGAACATGGCGACGACAAGCATATGTCTTTGTGTGGTGCACTTGATACTTTGAGACACACTCACCTGTGTTGTTCCATGATGAGCAGCGTGTGGGATCTGTCTTTGGAGTCGATGGGCGAGAAGATGTGTTCTAACCAAGATGAAAAAGGCAAGACTTGGATTTTTGCGCACGGAACCTTGCAAAGTGATGATTTCGTTTGCATCGTGGTTACCCTACGGGTGATCTGGGGCGCGAGGAGGAAGGCAATCCATGAGGAAGTATTTCAGATCCCCCCATTGCTTCATCGCAACTTTTTATGTCTGAAATTCAATCTCTTGACAAGGTGATCCTTGCCCCAACCAGATATTCGGTCACAAGAGGATCACAATCACCGGCGAAGCTATGTGAGGGCAAAACCAGGCAGTGGCCCGCCCAGCCCATGAGGAAAAAATTATACATATGTCCAGCGCCACTCTGCATATAGCACTGGCTCGCTCGTTTCATCACATGCAGCACTGGACTTTTCTTCGCTTCCTGTGCACTAGTCTGTCATGTGGGCTAGTTGCTAGCTAGCTCCGAACCAGCTCACCCCTACATGCAGCTGCAGGCTTGTATTATCAGCTAAACATCAAGAATTATTACGCCAGCAACCAGCATTACACAAGCACATGTAACGAACTAATGCCTGCTGAATTAGTATGGTTCAGAATTTAAATTTCTTTTGTGTTCCCCTCTAGGCTGGCCCACCCACTTTTTTCCCCCTAGCTCTGCCACTGATCACAATGGCCCCCCTTTGGTTGATTGTGCAAAAACAACGGCAATGTGGCGGTGTCGAGGAAGGGCGGGTTCAGTGATGTTGGTGCAATATGCATAGACCACAACAGGGCCTTTCCGGGAGCATGTCTGCAGTTGTTTGAAATGTATTCTTTACCCAACTACAACAGAAGCACTTGTTGCCAGACAAGCCATGAACGTTTGGGAAGGTCTATATATTCAACGAATTCATGTTGCCTCCGATTGCATGGTGGTGGTTGATGCTGTAAAGCAAGGAAGTTCTGCGAGCCATAGAGCAATTATCCTCGAGATCATTGGGCAATTATCCTCATGAGTTGAGGAAATTGAAGCTTATAATGTAGCGAATCATGTTTTATCTCTAGGGACCGGCGGTCATGTTTGGTTAGACCAACACAACAATCTTCCTTTGGTCCCTCGCTGTAAACATTGTAAGGGACTGACTACCAGTCAGTCGACTGAATTTGTGATGGACCAGTCACTTTTTTTACCCCATAGAACGTGTGGTGTGGTGTGTCGTGTGCATGCGCGCGAGAGCTAGCTAGCTTCGGCTGGCTGTGGCACGTGAGCTAGCTAGCTCCAGCTACGTCCATGCCTGAGCTAGCTAGCTCCGCGTCACACGTGAGCTTGCTAGCTCCAGCTTTGTCAGTGCGTGAGCTCGCTGGCCATAGTTAGTGGCATGATATTGCATTGCACCAAAGAAGAAACAAAATTTAAAAAATGCATAAAACAAACAATGACGGAAAAAGCATTTTTTTAAAAGGAGGAAAGCCCCCGACCTCTGCATCAGAATGATGCATGCAACCAATTTATTAACCAAAAGTATGTAAACAGAGTCTAAGGTCTAGAACTTGCTCATAAAAGGAGCACAAGAATAGTAAAAATAAAATATGTCATAGCCGGCGGAAAAACATGCTACAATGACTAAACACCTAGCCTTGGTATTACACTTTCAGAAGAAAAAAAAACTAAAAAAATCAAAATAATTAAATTTTCTAAGAAAGAATGAAACACTTTAAGAAGAAGGAAAATGAAAAATGAAAACACTTTAAAAACTTGCACACAATTTGCATTGATATTACACTTTTTGAAATATGTAAAGAAATAGCATATATTGTGCATTTTTACATTTACTATAATTTCTAGAGTGTAACTGAATAATGTATTTACTTTAAGAAGAAACACAACAAAAAAACCTCGCATAACTTTGCACCAAAATTGCACTTTATCGTATTATGCAAAAATAATCATATAATCATTAAATTTTGGCACATATTATATAGTATTTTTTTATAAAATTACACTCAACCAGAGACCCACAAAAAAATAACCAATAAAGGAAAGGACATGAATAAAAACTTAAGTGAAGCAAAAAGTAAATAAAAAGTGAAGCAAAAATACCCTTAAATAGGAACAAAATGATATAAACAACTAAAACAAAATAATGACAAAATTTGCACACAATCTGCACATAAGTTGCGCTTTGTTATAATATGCAAGAATAAACACATAATAGTGAAGATTTTCGCAAAAGCAAAATTATCTAGAGAAAGAATGAATTAGTGGTATCGGTATTTGATCCATGGTGTCTCTACTTCTCCGGATCAAAATAATGAATTAGTGATATCGGTATTAACCGTTTAAGAAGAAATAAAAGTAAAAATAATAATGATAACATTTGCACAAAGTTTGAATAGAAATTGCGCTTTTTTATAATATGCAAAAATAAGCACAAATAGTGAAATTTCACAAAAAAATCCTAAGTAGGAGTGAATTAGAGGTATTGGTATTACCCTTGAAGAATAAATAAAATGAAATAAAACTTAACCAAAATTAAAATAGTGAAGTTTTCTAAGTAGAAATGAATTAGTGTCATTGGTTTACCATTAAAGAAGAAAGGAATTGAAAATAATAAAACAAATAATGAATTATTTTGCAAACTATCTGCACAGAAGTTAGCATTTTAGTGTACATATAATCATGAATTTTGGCACATATTATATAGTATTCTTTTTGTATATAATTACACTTAGCCAAAAACAAACAAAAACAAAAATAACCAATAAAGGAAAGAAAATGGGGAAAAGAAAAACCTATATAAACAGAAAACATAAATAAATCAAAAAAATATCCACAAAATAGAAATAAAACCAACTAACAAAGAGAATCAGAAAAACAAAAGCAAAAGCACATAAAAACATAAAAGTATTAGAAAATCAAGGGAGAGAGAGGAGGGCTGGATTGCACAGTTAATGGGCTTCGGCCCAGAAAAGAAACCGACTGACCCACCAAATAAGGGGTCAGTCAAAAAAAAGCCAACAAAACAGATAACACTGGTCAGAAAAAAAACGCAGCACGAATCTTACAGAAAAATCCAATGGCCACAAATTCGACTGACCCAAAAGTGGAATTTCAGCTGACTGGAAAGTAGCTAAATTGACATTGTAAGCATTGGGACGATTTAATAAAATCTTAGGGAGATCCTGCTAAAAACAAACTTTCACCTGCAGCTTGCTTGATGTCATGGTGTGTGTGTTGCTGGACGAAACACAGGGCAATTGTAAAGGGAACGCGGGAAGAAACGTGCGCGGTGTGGAGAGACACGTTTGGAACAAGAACTCCGTGCTCAGAGCCGCCGGCGCCGAGCCTGAAGATGATGAGGAGGATGGGGATGGCGCCCGGCTCGGTGTCACCGCCGCGTGGTGGGTCGCGCTGGCGGTTTGCGTCGTCGGCCTCGCCCTCGGCAGCCTGCTCCTCTGAGATTAACAATCCATCCATATTAGATTCAGTGATTTCCTTCTGTAAATCATCCTGCTCTGAAATTAACCATCCATCCATAGATTCAGTGATCCATAGCTGGGTTACAGTGGCTAATTGTGTGAGAATGGTAACATCTGCATGATGCTCTGCACTGGAACCTCGTGTTGTTGAGACAAACAGACGAAATCAAGAGGAGTTGTTAGCTTGGAGGATTCGTAGATTGGCTAGGAAGCTGACGTATCCATCTCTGCACGCTATCTATCAGGAGATTCATGACAGTGACTTGCCTCTTGTAATTTAGCCTGGTTGGCATAATTGTGGCCTTCAAGTCGTGTGGAATATGGAAGCTTATCAAGCCATGGCACAGTGATCCATGAACGCTGACTGCGACCTTTCTCCAGGTACAGGCTAATTAGTGTCGCAAGGCTGGAATTAGTTCCTAATCCTGGAGGCCTTGTTTGTTCTATTTGGTCTTTCAGCTGATGGTGCTGTCCTTCAGGTCACCTGGTTTCAGCTTATGTTCAGTGTCAGCAACTTAGCCTTCCTTTGCCAGGTTCATCATATGTCTTTATCCTCCTGGTTTGTGTCTGGAGTCTGATGTAATCTGTGAGGGTTTCCGGTCTGAGACTGACCTCAAGTTGCGGATCTTACATGCTCAAGTTATGTAAATGATGTAATTTGTTCGACAAAGGATGCCTCTTGGCATCATTGTCGTGCTTCTCCAGCGCATCATCCTCCTCTGCCTCTATCACCTCGAAGAGGCACAGGCGCTTCGCCTCGTCAACGAGGAGCTGCCAACGCTCGCAGTGTCGCCCACGGACGCGCACACCACCCAAATTTTCAGTTTTTTTTCCTTTTCAAGAACCATGGTTGTGCCTCCAGCGGAAGCAAATCTGTACTTCTATGATCATGGAAATACAAAAAATTTCCGCTCAAACATACAAAATCCATGCAAAAAAATTCTCCATAACCTAAGAAAAACCAGCGAAACTTGAAAAAGCAAAAAAAAACCAGAAAAATATATATCTAAAACCCGAAAGCACATACAAAGATCTAGAGGAAGCAGCCAACACACGAAAAAAAAGCCTCACACGTGACATGTGGCAGTAGCTGAACACACTATTTGGCGTGCTCCTAGGCCACCAAAAATGACCACCAGGGACCTCCAGTTAATATTTTAGGGACATCTAGTTAGTTGCTCTCCACTTAGAGGCGGCTAACGCTATTGTACTGTACCCAAGCCTAACTAATAACATAAACAAAAACAGAACTGGAAAATGAGCCGTCCCACGGGAAAGAGCAGCGCGTGTTGAACAAGAGTTGTAAGGTCAAACCCTGTTAGGCGATGTTCCCTATTCGCAGCCACTAGGGCATTCCATTAGGAACGTATGGATACTTCCAATTCGTTTTAATTTGTTTTTTCTGTTTTTCCATTATTTTTTGGTGTTTTTATTTTTATCTTTTTTCTTTTCTTTTAAAGTACATGAAATTTTTTTATTCCATGAAGAATATTTAAATTTGTAATTGTTTTCAAATTCACAAATGATTTTAAAGCCATGAAATTTTTTAAATTCGTGAATACTTTTTATATTTATGAACACTGTTTAGATTTGCGCACATTTTTCAAATTTGACGAATTGTTTTCAAATTTATGAACTTTTCTTAAAATTCGCAAACATTTAATTATGTGGGTTTGATGTATGATGTTTGTTGTTGGTTCGAATTCTACCTGTTGGCTTTATTTGTAAAGTCTGGCGTATGTCTTTTTCTCTAAAAAATATAATGAGTGACACACAATCACTGCATAGATAAGATGCATACAGCCAAAAAAAGTCTAACAAAGTATATAAAAATAACAAATTGGCATCAGTAGAGCCCTATGAGATCGAAAGAATGCCTATATTGACGGAGAAGGTGGACCTTTCTGAATATTATGCTGCCATCCATGATGGATAAAAACCTCTCCCGTCACATGCTCTAACCGCATACACACCATATTGAACATCGATTGATGCTGAGTTCCGTGTAGCGTAGATAACATACAAACTGCTGAGTACACCTGCAGAATGAGTGCTTCGTATTACCCCATCCCACAATTCTTGTCTTAGATTTGTCTACCTATGAATGTATCTTACACTAAATTCTTGTCTTAGGTAGTCATCGGCAAGTAGTACACCTGCCGAAGAAATCAAACTGCATGTACGCACGACTAAATCAGCTTCCATGGATTCATCAAGTGCGTGGCTGTTGCTTTCGACGAGGAGTACATAGATGATCATGCCAATGATTCTTGGTGTAGAGCTTGCGCCAACAGTAAGTTCACTCTAATATCTCAAGTGGCACCATACCTACAACGAAATTGTGGACAACTAACTAAAGATGATGTTTGATAGATAAAAGTCACTTTTTGATTTCAAGCAGCAGGGCAAATGGATAGTACAGGCTTAGATGGTGAAATATGAGAGGGTATATATTAAGCCCATCGCCAAAGAAACTTCCACATGGAAACGAAAGAATGTGACAAGTATGACACCAAGTTACACAACTCATGACCAGGGGTGTTTGTTATTCTTATTTTGAAGTGAGGGGATAAGATTCAGTCCTCGCGCACTTCTAAATTCTAATTGAGGGAGATGCTAAGGCTCAAAGCAACGGTCATGTGTCCATTGTTACCATGGCCCGTGGAGGCACGAAGAACTTATGCAAGCCGTTCGTTACGGTTTAGCCAAGACATGCAAGTTGCAAAGGCTATATCGCCATAGTACATTATTGGGTTATGTTTTACTACTAGATAGGTAGACGTGCTAGATTAAGTTAGTTATAGAGGCGTAGTACATTGTAATTCTATAGATTAAAAAAGATAGGATCACTCATAATGCATGCAGTGTAACGAAAATATCCTTCCTTTCTTTCTTTCTTTCTCGGCCCGTCTATGTTTAACAGGTGATGTGAACATGTGAACCAGCGATGGGATCCATGGCTGCATGCATGGGTCGCAAGACTCAAGCATCAATATCCGTACAAGTCCAAACCAGAGACGTGCCGCATGTGCCCCGGCTAGGTACAGTTAAGCTCTGTACAGGAAACATGAAGGAGAAGTGGTGAATTAATGGGGGTCGATCATGGCTGCCGGATCATGGAGCAGGCCGGGTAGGGCCAATGGGAGCTCTGTTATGGAGTTATCAATGCCGGCAGGTTCAGTGAGGTTCATGACTCCCGAGACACAAGCATCACTATCTGAATAAGTTCAAACCGGTGATGTGCCTCGGCGCCAGTAGAGTTAAGCTCGGAATCGAGAACATGAATGGGAAGCAGTGCTTTAGCAAGAGTCGATCAAGGGTGCCATGCATATCATGGAGCAGGCAGGGCCACCGATGGACGGCAGCTTTGTCACAACGTTGGCAATGTTGGCAGCTCGGACAACAGCTCGGAGCCTGGGTGAGCCTTGGAGATTTTCAAACATGGCATGTTGTCCTTCCAGCGGATGTGCATAAAGAATGTGAGCCCTCGTCAGAATGGGAGCTAGTGCTCCAGCGAGCATTGAAGGCAGAGTCAAAGTAGAATGTATGACCTTGTCAGTTCCTTCTAATATCTTAATTGGCACCATCACACAATTGAAGTTATATTGTACTCCCTCCGTTCGGAATTACTTGTCTCGGAAATGGATGTATCTAGAACTAAAATACGTCTAGATACATTCATTTCTGCGACAAGTAATTCCGAACGGAGGGAGTACATGTGATGCATAGATCATCAATACGATGTTTGATGGATGAAAGTTGCATTTTGATTCCTCACTAAATAAACGTAGTGTCATATATACATTGCGAACATGAATGGGTATGGTAACATATGGGAGGGTATATATTGAGCCCAACACCCCCAAAGAAACTTCGCAGTCATGTGGCAAATATGACACCAAGTAACATGTACAACTCATGAGATGTTTGTTAATCAGATTATTATTTTTGGGTGCAAAAGCCTGACATGCCCGTCACATGAAGCCTCGCATCTAACTTTCGCTTGAAGTTGAGTATGCATGTAAGACGGCTCTAGGTCCGCCACTGCATCAGTGTCTCCCAGGCTGATGGCAACTGTTCTGTGTGAGAGGCGAGGCATCATCTTCTGCATAGGGCATGTACAACGCTGATTAGTCAGCCGTCTGTAACTCAAGCCACCTAGGATTTTAGTCTGAGTGGAGGAAAGAGAACAACAAGAAAGAGGCAGTTCGTCTGCAGAATTAAGGATGGTGGAATCCCGTAAAATTCTCCCCTTAGTGATGGCTTTTTTCCTGTTATACGAGGGATGTCTTGAACTGACAGTTTTCGCCACCAGCCAGCCACCACGGCTGTTTCTCCTAATTTTAGGGATTATATATACGACTAAATAGACAGACCTATGTAAAAAAAAAAAGACAGACCTATGTAGAGGTGAGTGGGGGCCCAGGCCCCCACTCAAAATTTGAAATTCCAGTGAGTTTTGCTTGTGATTTTTGAAAAATATACTTGAATTCTTTGAATTTTTATAGAACATGCCCCCACTCAGGTAGTTTGCCCCCAGTCAAAATACTCTCTAGGTCCGCCACTGCATTGCACGTGGTGTCTATATCGCAGTCTGTACTTGACATGGCATGGTATTATAGACAGAACTTGTGTAGACGATTGCACATGCCCTTAGCGTTGTTCCTTTCCCTTGGTACCGCCAACACCAGCGGGGCTTTACCAAAAAGGCTTCCGCCCCGCTTTATATATAAAGCAAAGATCACCAACATCCCGAAACAGACTCACGCCACCACAACAACGAACACACCCAAGGCATGATACATAGGCGCTGAGCGCAGCAACACCACCCCTAACTACGAAGAGATGAAGCCGCATACGACGAACTGTGGGTTCCAAGGCGGCGCCTTCAGCAAGGGTACGACACCGGAGCACCGCCACCGCTCGATCCAAGGATCAGAGATTTCCCTAGAGCACACGATGGGCGATGAGAGCCGCGACGACGCCTTCAAGAAGGGAGCGAGTTTTGCCGCCGCCGGTCTGTCCGCAGAAAGAACAGGTTTTCACCCTGGCCACCCCTCACCGCCATCGAACGCCGCACCCCGGCAGCCATGCTGCACGCACGGCCATGGCCACCGGTTAGCACCAAGCCGCGGGCTCTGCCCAAAAGCACCACGCTACCACCACCGGGGCCGCCGCCCCGGCAACCAAGACCTAGGCACCACCTAACCCGAGACCCGCCGCTACCCCAACCAAAGAGACGAGTGGAAAGGCCCCGCCTTTCGCACCCCTGGACGACCCCCAGCGCCGAGACCCAATAGGCCGGCCAGAACTAGCCTCCAACGCCCGTCCTGCGGCCCCGAGCGCGAGACGAGCTCTGTCCTGATGTCGGGCGCGCGAGACGAGCACCGTCCAGCTGCCGGGCGCGAGACGGGCTCTGTCCTGCAGCCAGGCGCGAGACGGGCTCCGTCCTACTGCCGGGCGCGAAACGAGCTCCGTCCTGCAGCTCCGGGCGTGAGACGAGCGGAGGACCGGAGCTGGGAGAGGGCCAGCCCTTGGTCCGAAGTAGCGCCCGAACGGCGAGTAGATGGAGCGACGGTCGAAGCGGTCCGTGTTGGGGAACGTAGTAATTTCAAAAAATTTCCTACGCACACGCAAGACCATGGTGATGGCATAGCAACGAGAGGGGAGAGTGTCTGTCCACGTACCCTCGTGAACCGAAGCGAGGCGTTATAACAACGCTGTTGATGTAGTCGTGCGTCTTCACGATCCGACCGATCCAAGCACCGAGCGTCACGGCACCTCCGAGTTCTGCACACGTTCAGCTCGATGGCGATCCCGGACTCGATCTAGCAAAGTGTCGGGATGAGTTCCGTCGACCGACGGCGTGGTGGCGATGATGATGCTCCACCGGCGCGGGGCCGCCTAAGCTCCGCATGACGATATGACTTCACCGGCGCAGGGCTTCGCCTAAGCTCATGACGATATGACCGAAGTGGAATATGGTGGAGGGGCACCGCACGGCTAAAACGATCACGTAGATCAACTTGTGTGTCATGGGTGCCCCCTGCCCCGTATATAAAGGAGCAAGGGGTGCGGCAGCCAAAGAGGCGGCGCTGGAGAGTCCTACTCACGGAGTAGGACTCCCCCCCCTAGTTGGATTAGGATTGGAGGAGGGAAGAGGGAAGGGCGCCCCCCTCTCCTTGTCCTATTCGGACTAGAGGGGGGGGGCGTGCCTGCCCTGGCCAGCCCTTCCTCTTCTCCCTATGGCCCATCAAGGCCCATTGACCCCCGAAGTTCCAGTAACCCCGGTGTTCGGTAACTTCCTGTTTTCATCCGGAACCTTTCCGAAGTCAAACATAGGCTTCCAATATATCAATCTTTATGTCTCGACCATTTGAGACTCCTCGTCATGTCCGTGATCACATCCGGGACTCGAACAACCTTGGTACATCAAAACTTATAAACTCATAATGAGCTGTCATCGAAGCGTTAAGCGTGCGGACCCTACGGGTTCGAGAACTATGTAGACATGACCTAGAACCATTCTCGGTCAATAACCAATAAGCGGAACCTGGATGCCCATATTGGTTCCTACATATTCTCTGAAGATCTTTATCGGTCAAACCGCATAACGATATCGTTGTTCCTTTTGTCATCGGTATGTTACTTACCGAGATTCGATCGTCGGTATCAATACCTAGTTCAATCTCGTTACGGTAAATCTCTTTACTCGTTCCGTAATACATCATCTCACAACTAACTCATTAGTTGTAATGCTTGCAAGGCTTATGTGATGTGTATTACCGAGAAGGCCAGAGATACCTCTCCGACTATCGGAGTGACAAAACCTAATCTCGAAACACGCCAACCCAACAAGTACCTTTGGAGACACCTGTAGTACTCCTTTATAATCACCCAGATTCGTTGTGACGTTTGGTAGTACCAAAGTGTTCCTCCGATGGCAGGAGTTGCATAATCTCATAGTTACAGGAACATGTATAGGTCATGAAGAAAGCAATAGCAATATACTAAGCGATCAAGTGCTAAGCTAACGGAATGGGTCATGTCAATCACATCATTCTCCTAATGATGTGATCCCATTAATCAAATGACAACACATGTCTATGGTTAGGAAACATAACCATCTTTGATTAATGAGCTAGTCTAGTAGAGGCATACTAGTGACTATCTGTTTGTCTATGTATTCACACATGTATTATGTTTCCGGTTAATACAATTCTAGCATGAATAATAAACATTTATCATGATATAAGGAAATAAATAATAACTTTATTATTGCCTCTAGGGCACATTTCCTTCAGTCCGACCGCAAATGAGCCGACACCGGAGAAAGTCGGCCGTCGCTGCAGGCAGATCCGCCAAACCACCGTGTAACCGCCGCGCCCTCGGGAGACCACCACATGAGCCGGACCTCCACACGCCGCCGCCCACGGCCGGAGCCACGGCTACACCAGGCCGCAGCCCCACCCGCGTCGTCCACCCGGATCCCACAGACAGATCCAAGTCGGACGCGCCGCCACCCGTCCTGTGGCCGCGCAGAAGCCACCACAGCCACCCATGGAGGCAGGAGGGAGACCTCCAGGGGCGGGAGTAGAAGCCACCGGCGGCCACCGAGCCATCCGCTGCCCGAATCAGGCCCGGACCGGACCAGATCGGGCCGCCGCAGCCGCGACGGACACCACCACCACGCAGCCCACCGCGCCGGGCCACACGTCCGTGACGCCGCCGCTAGACACCCGCCACCGTGTCGACACGCCCTGCGCCCGCGCATCGCCACCGTCGAAGCTACGCGGCCCGCGCCGGCCGTCTCCGATTTGTAGGGGTTAGTTTAGTTACTCTTTCCGCTCGTGCCTAGTCCTTTCAGTTTGTGAAATGATTGAAATTGCCCAACCTGCCCATGCGGCGCGCTTCGCGCCGGGACCACATGTCCTCATCGTGGCCATGCACACTGTCTCACACGTCCTGCTGGGACGAACGTATCTCTGTTCATGAAAATTCCCCACACGCTCCTCCATCGACGACAAATCACCAACTTCAGGAGTAGCTCACGCCACCTCCCCCTTCCCCTCCTCCTCGCCGCTGCCGGAGGCGGTCGCCGGGGCCCCCGCGCGGCTGCCTGTGAGGGCGGCGGCGAGGCCTCTGGGCGCTCCCTTTCGGTGGTGAGGGCCCGGATCTGAGGCGGCGGCCTCGCTGGTGCGGACGGCGCTCCTCCGGCGGCGGGGAGTGCTTGTCGGTGAGGTAGGCCGGGTCCCCTCGGCTGCGCGGGCAGCGAGGTCCCGGTGGGTGCTGGTCGTGCCGCGGGGAGGCCCCGGACTCCCCTCGTCAGATCTGAGGCGTTCTGGTCCACTCGTGATGCATGACCTCCGGCCGGCCCGGATCTCCGGCGTGCACGCGCCTGCTGATGCTGTGGCTGGTTCGGAGGTGGCGGCAGGGTGCTTGGCCGGGGGAACCCTTGGCCGCCGGTGACGGTCACGGCGTCGATGGCGTCCTGGACGCCATTCCCTCCTTGGTGGCGCCGCCGAGGCTCAACCTCCCCTGCCTCCCCCCTTCCCCTGCGCCCGGGTGAAAACCCTAGCCCCGGTGGCTAAGCGGCGGCGGCGCCACAGCGTGGTCACCTTCTTGGAGGCGCCGACTTGGGCTTGGGGATGCTGGGCGTGCATGGCAAGTTTGTCTGGTTCCTGGTGGCGGCCCGTCTGATCTACCGTGTCGCAGCTCCGGGCAGTATGTCTCGTGGCTGCGGTACTCCTCTTCCGGCCGTGTCTTCGATGGGGACCTTGCCCTTCCTCACCTTGTACATGCCGTGGTGGAGCGGTACTTCATCTCACTCATTTGACGGCGAAGATCGGCAGCACGGCGCTGTGGAGGCTCGGCGTCCGATGCGCGGAGATGGACTCGCGCAGGAGGAGGTAGCTGTCTGGCGTCATGGTGACATCGATGGCGGAGTGGCGTACACAAGGTAGAAGACTCAATATAATCTGAAGACGGACCCGTGGAAGATGGTTGCGACGACACAAGAGTGTGTCTGACCAGACTGTGCCCCAGACCCGGTATGTGGCTCGGCTGGGGCTTCCGGCTTTTGATGTTAGGTTTAGGTGAGTGGTTTGGGTAGTGGCCCAGCTAGCATCCCTTCATCATATGGATAAGAGTAGCGGCATATGTTGCCAAGATGGTGGATTCAGGTATATTGTTTGTAATACTTTGTAAGGTCCTCAAGAATAATTAATAAAGTGGCCATATGCATCTCCCAGATGCAGATGCCGGGGGTCATCCTCCTTTTCTAAAAAAAAGGAGTAGCTCACGCTCCTCGAGCAGCTCACGCACCCCCTCCACCTGTCCACCACCGTACCGCCTCCTCGGTCCCCCGCTCGCACGCAACCAAGCCCCTCCTCCTCCTCCATGCACGGGCTGCTGCAAGCCGGAGTTCGGGGATCCTGCAGGAGTGGACTTACGATGCTCCTGGAACTCGGAGAAGCTCCGCAAAAAGGGTCGATGCCACAAGGATGAAACAAGGCAAACCACCACTCTGCACGGACTGCTACAACTGTCGGTGCATGGAGATATTGGACCGATGATTCCTGGTGTTGCAACCTCTAGTGCGTGAAGCTAGGATCAACGACGTGCGGTGCTGGGACTGGCGCTGCCGCCGCTCTTACTGGCACTTGCGGATGCGATGTATAGGCAAACGGTGCAACAAATCCGGAGGTATCATTGATGCTACAACCAACAACTGCATACTCTACCGGTGATGGATGTTGTTCCGATCGGCTATGAGGGATGCTATGATGGGATGTTACACGGTGATTCATGGCATGACTGCGACCGCAAGGGCGCAAAATAGGGACTAGCCGGCCGGTATGCATCAACCGGCAGAGCACGCGGCTGGGAACAGCCGGCCAGGATGTTGCGACCAGTCAGGGGCACAGATGGGGCTAGCCGTCTAGGATATTGCAACCGGCAGAGTGCGCGGCTGGGACCAGCCAGCCGGAATGCTGCGACCAGTGAGGGGCACAAATGGGACCAGCCGACCGGGATGCTGCGACCACTGAGGGGCATAGATGGCACACGCCGTTTGGGATGTTGCGATGGGCAGGGCATGCAGCTGGGTCCAGCTGACCATGATGTTGTCACGTCACAGTCGAGTGCTACTATGGTGTGACCAGATGCTTCATCCTCATCTTCTGTGAATGGCGGCCGCCATGAGCACGAGTGGGGATGGCCACTGCTCGGAACATCGATGGCCACTTCTATTAGCACGCAAAATGGCAGGGTGGGGCGGCAATGGCCGGCCAACGTCTAAGAAAACCTCTTTTTCTTTAGATCCTGAAAAAACAAAACTAAGTAAGAAGCAGCAGCAGTAGTAGGAAGACTTAAGTGGCTGCATGCTTCACTCTGATGCAGAGGCCGGGGGTAATCTTTCTTTTTTATTTTTTTTACGTTGCGATAGACGAGTAACTACCTTTTTTCTATTTGGGTTTCTTCTGTGGTGGACAGCCGCCACGATGAGCGTGCCGGCTCCGGCACCGCGCACCTGCTGACATCTTTCAAAACATTTTCACGTGTTAACCGAAATCGTCTTGCTGAACTCCTTCCTTTCTCATTTCAGTCCTCACCTTTTTCTCTAATAGCCCCTTGAATAGGAGGGCGAAGGCTTTTTCAAACTTTTTTGCGCTCGGTAGAGATAGAGATGAAAGAAAGAGAGAGTCGTGATTGTGGAGATGCTTCAATCTAATGGATACTAGGCCGTGCATTGATGGCTAGCAGGAAAACCGATTTGGGACTTTGGCTGGTCAATCGGCGAAGAGCACTGCCCTTTCAGATTGGTTGATCTGGATCAGTTATTGTATGCTTTTGATACAAAATAATGGTGTCACGACTCTTGGACAATCAGCTGAAATGATAGTGACCGGAACATTGTTTCATGTTCATGCAAAACTCTAGTGATCATGCATTTAGTGTTTGAACCCATTGGACCACACACTTTGGTCGTCACCATGTTGAAGGCATTGTCTTGGAGATGTTTTTCTGATTTTGATTTCTTGGGCCCGGCATCCAGGTTGAATCCCCCCCCCCCCCCCCCTCTTCATAGGGTACGATTGTGATGTCGGTATGAGTGTGTTGTCTTGTCTTGAAGGCATTGCTTTGGATGGAAGGCGACTTAATCATAGATGTTTTGGTAATGTATTATCATAATGTGTATTCAATATACTCTACCTGTTGATAATTTATCCTCTTTTAATGCATCAATTTCAATAAAATCATAGTTGTGTGTGTATGTCGATGCAGAGGTTAGGCGGCATGACTTTCTTTTTGGAAAGAAAATTCGTGTTATGCACCGGCTATACCTCTATTGTGCACTAGATTACGGTTTTTCAGATTGGTGTCATATGCCACTTTCTTTGGTAGTAATTAAGCTAAACCTTCCTTCCTAAATAGTAAATTATAAATAACTCAAATCTTAAGATTTTGCGATTATAGTAAAGCAGTATGCACAAAATAAACTATGTGTGAGCAATCACAATATAGAAATGCACTCGTGGGCTCCACCACTCCAGGATCAGAGGTGAATACTGTCAGATCTTCAACCAGACAAACTTGGCAGTTTGGTGCTCGAGAGCATATCCATGAAGCACATGGCCACCTCAAATAACAGGTCAGCTCAGGGGCGAGCCATGCGAGCTTGTTAGTTCCCTCCAATATCTCAACTTCAACCATCACACAACAAAAATTATATTGTACGCAAATCATTAGTATGATGTTTCGTAGATGAAATTTGTATTTAGGTTCCTGTCTAAATAAGTGGAGGGTCGGATAGTTCGAACATGAATGAATATGGTGAAATATGTGAGGGTATATTGAGCTCAACACCACCCAAGAAACTTGTGAAGCAAGTGGCAAGCATGACACCAAGCAACATGTACAACTCATGAGATGTACTGCCAATTGGACAATTATTTATTGGATGCGAAAATTAATCCATCCGAGTAGCATGTGGCAAGTATAAGTGTAACAATTTATCCATCGGAGCATCATGTGACGGGATTCTGTGCATGCTCTCTATTGCACTATATGGATGATCCTTATTAGACTTGATCGTGTGTGTGTGCGTGCGTGCGTGTGTGTAGTCTGCACTATAAAAAAAGTTGGACGAATAATTACTTTTCTATGGATTTCTTAGTCTTTTAGGGACTGGATTTCTTAGTGTTTGTTGACCTTTTGGTCTGCAAAAAGAACTGGATGCATTTTTTTTCCGTGCATTAACTCATTTTTAAGTAAACATTTGCAAGGACTGACGAGACTGCAATGCAGTCCAGTACCAAGAGGCCGATGATGCATGTAAACCGCTGCAGCAGCCAAGTGAGGGAGGTGCTGCAGTTTTCTTTAATTTGGTGTAGCCGAGCTGCCGCCCCATCACGTCCACGGAGAAACGGATGTGCATCCCGGAGATGCATATGCTGAGCCATATAAGATGATGAATGACCTCCTTGGGCCCTACCCACATGGTGCATCAGTCGCTAACTCGCTATAGTTGGGTACTACAAATCCAGCTATCGGTCCGCCCATCCAGAACACTAAACCATGCATGTGCGGAATCCCAAAGATTGTGGGAGTAGGGCGCAATCAGCGACATCTCCAGCGCACAGATGTACTGGATTCACTCTAAGACCATGAACACGAGGAGTGGCTTGAGGGATGACGTAATGTTTCACCGGTGCATGCTGCCATTGCTGTGGTCGGTCTCGACTGTCGCCGTCATCGACCTGCTTTAGGAGTAGAGCCCCAACAGTGGGCTACGAGTTGATCGATGACATACTAAACTTTGTTGCTCATGCTACTGGCTCACCTATTTCTATCTGCATAACGGGAACATTAGGGTGTTTGGTGAGCGCTATGACTAGCCTTGAAGGCGGAGTCGAAGCGGAAAATACAAGCTTGTCAGTTTCCTCTAATATGTCAACTTGCACCATCAAAACAAAACATAAATGTTGCACATATGATCTTTGTCTAGTTCAAGGTGATGTTTGGTAGATAGAAGTTGCATCTTGATTATTTGGCTAAATAAGCACAGGGGCGGATAGAGCAAACACGAATGAACATGGTGAAATGAGAGGATATATATTGAGCCCAACACTACCATACAAAAGAAAATTGGCAAGCATGTGGCAAGTATGATACCAACTAACATGTACAACTCATGAGCTATACTGTTAACTGGATTAATATTTTTGATACATAAATCTATTCATCTGTGTAGCATGTGATAGTATGTTGGCCACGGTATATCATACTATCTGCATGAACTTTTATAGACTTGATTGTATATATAGTAAGTTTTTTTTTCTAAAATCTCTTAGGATTTTTTTCTTCAAATTGACTATTGGTAGCATAACAAATATGGATGCATTTGGTAGCTACATATACCCTAGCCACGCCCGCGCGGGAAGATTTTGGCCCGTTTGATTATCCACATTCACGGTTGGGCTTGCATAACACGAAGTTTAAAGAACCTCTGGGAACCCTCAAATCGGCCGTTTTTGTGGAGCCAGGCCCGAACGGTGCAACCCTAGGCACGTGGGGTGGGCGGTTGAACGCATGGATGCGGCCTCAAGACGTTGCATTGTTTCCCGAAGCGTCTCATAAATTACCCTCACCTCCCTTACTCACCGCTCTCTCCCCTCTTCCCCACTCATACGGGCGGCGGCGAGCACCGGAGCGACTGCATGACGATTCAAGACGGCGGCTACCACCAGAGCGACTGCAAAACTACACCGGAGCGCACCGGCCATGGTGGAAACTCCTTGCCCTGTCTTTAGATTACTGCTTCCGATTCGGGCTAGATTTGGTTTGTACACACGATTGGAAAGTTAGGGAGGGGATTGAACACGGATTGGATTAGGGGAAACACTACAGATAAACACTCCAATCCATCAATTCTGCTTCGACGGCTTCTACGGTTCATAGGGTCATTTTTTGATTACATCGGGGGTCGGGATTGGGGTACAAACTTTCTTGTCTAGCATGGCGACCACGGAGCCTCGTCGGCGGCGGCGGGGAGGGTGTAGCTACCTTCTTTGATTCCTCATCATTTTTATCCTCATCGTCTTCATCAAGAACGTGGGTCTTGCACGGTCACCTGCCGCCGGCGCCCTGGACACCATCTGCACTGCGTTGTTGTCGTCCTCCGGTGACACAAACATGCTACTCCAGTACAGTGTGGCGTACTGGTCTTGCAACACCTTGTACTCCTTGTACTTGGCCCATCTTGCCCTCTTTCCAGCGTCGCCGAGGTCTCCCTTATTCATGGCCCACTGCAGGGTGTCCACCGGCATTGCGCCCTTGGCTGGGACAGGAATCACTGTCTTCAACTCGTCCGACATAGATTTCTTAATCACAACGTCGACCTCATTGTGCATGTTTTTGATGATGCTGAAGTTCGATCAGACTTCCATGGTGTTCTGGAACTTTGCACGGTCATCAAGCAAGCACCCGAGGAAGAAGGCCCTCCATCTAATGCCCCAAAGGAAAGGGTTGGGGTTTTAGTTGCACTTCATGGCGAGGGACAGGTGGTGAAATAGAGAGGTGGAAGAGTAGAGATGGTGAAACAGAGAGGGTTTGAGTGCAGTGTCACTAGTGCAGAACCGGGCAATAGCACTTGTTCGTAAGGCCCTTTAGTGTCGGTTCCCCAACTGGCACTAAAGTGTGGTCACTAAAGCCCCCTAGTACCGGTTCAGCACGAACCGGTG
The DNA here is from genome assembly GCA_021605205.1 of Aegilops longissima. Lineage (NCBI taxonomy): Eukaryota > Viridiplantae > Streptophyta > Magnoliopsida > Poales > Poaceae > Aegilops > Aegilops longissima. Next base: position 21,044 of record JAHIAM010007185.1, read on the forward strand.
CTAAAGGCCAACCACGTGGCACGAGCCAGCTCCGGGGGCTGGAAGCCCTTTAGTACCGGTTGGTAACACCAATCGGTACTAAATGTTTAATGAGTTTTGTTTTATTTTTATTTTTCAATTAAATTTGTGTTATCAATTTAATTCTTTTTAGATTTGCTGGTATTTTACGATACTACACATTGTACACATTATGCATATATATATATATATATATATATATATATATATATATATATATATATATATATATATATATATATATATATATATATATATATATAGAATTTCTAGTAGAACCAATCATGCATATATATATATGTATATATATATATCATCAATGTCTCACAAACCATCATATTAATTAATTCACACATACACACATGTATAGCTATATACAATTTGTCCTACATATGCATGTTGCCTTGAGCCAGTGGCATTAGCCTAATTGGTGCCTTGAGAGCACGATGGGGGCGGTAGTGGGTAATAGTATTCTCCTTGGTTTATGACCTGGTCGAGCAAAAATCCCGCTATTTCCTCTTGAAGTGCTTCTCGCGCTCCGTTTCTAGGAGCTTCTCCGCACCTCTGTGAACTGTTAAGAAGGAGATCAATATGCATGTGTATTAGTTGTGTGACTAGATATCGATAATGGTGTAAAATTATGAATAGTGTTTTGACAAGCGTACCCATTCCTGTCTTTGAGATATGCTCCTTTGGACGCCATCATGCGAATGTTCTGCATAAGCGCAGAATGCACACAGATCAGACCCCTGCGCCTGCTTCAGGGCCTTTACGAGAATGGAATTTGATCAGATAATAATTAATCAAGCATGATACACTAGTAGAAAAAGGGCCTATAGTCCCGGTTGGTGAGGGCCTTTAGTCCCGGTTCATGAACCGGGACTAAAGGGTCGGTACTAATACCCTCGCCCTTTAGTCCGGTTCTATCGAACCGGGACAGATCAAACCTCCACGTGGCCTGTCCGCTGAGCCCAGGCGGGAGGGCCTTTGGTCCCGGTTGGTGGCACCAACCGGGACCAATAAACATCCAGCGTCGACATTTCTTTAGCTCTGGTTTTTGTTTTTTTGAAAAGGGGGGGGGGTTTGGGGGTTTTGGGGGTTAATTTAGGTGTTTCATATATTGTGCTATAGCTAGCTAATTAATAGAGAAAAGTGTCCTTTCTTTTGTCCGTGCTTGGTCGGCCTTCGTACTATACATACATATAGAGAGGACTAACTAGACATGCTAGCTAGCTAGTAATTAAGCAAGCAGAAGGTCGTCATGAACATATATGCATACAGAGAGAAGTGATATCGACCACCTCTCCTTCTCGAGAGATTGGTGAACAACAAGTTCTCGTATATCTATCCGACACTACCGGCTACATATATACAATAATTATCTTTTACAATACGGACGCGTGGTCCACATAGTATTCCCCGTCTTCAGCGATCACATGGTCAAGAAAGAATGCCGCCAATTCCTCTTGAATTGCTCGCATGCGATCTGGTGCTAGGAGTTCATCCTGCTTCCGATATTTTTATTTACGCACTTCTAATTGTTTGTCGGAGTAGCCCCTCTCACAGGTCGTGTGGCGGATGGACTCGCAAACGTAGTATCCACAGAAATCATTCACTTGTTCCTGCCACAACCACTTTACAAGAAACAGAGGTCAATCAAACTGATAATTATATATAGCAAGCACATGCTAAATGGTATTGATGAAACTAGCGCTTGAATCACTAGGAGATCTTGCGTGGAATATGCTACTATATAGTACTTACTTTGGTGTCTAAATTGCAGCTTCTTGGTAGTCCGGAGCTTTTTGGGTGAATTTTCCCAAGCCCTGCCATACAAATAAAACAATTAATTGATATCAGAAATGAACAAAGTTGCTGATATGGTGGATAATGATCGATTTAACTTACTTCTCGAGCATTTCAGTCATTTCCGCATACTCCTTGGGATCTTTTAGTCTCGAGTCTAAGACAGTTACTACTCCTGCTCAAGCTTAATCTCTAGGAGAATATAGTGGAACCTGCTTGCGCATGCATAACTCATCAATATTACATTACTATAACCTGGACTAAATAAGGGAAACCGAATATGCCACAAGGCGGTAACACTCACGTGTAGTTGTAAGGAAAGAGTATTATATTTTTATGTTCATTTATTTCCAACGATCGTAGCAAGTTGGCCTCGGTTTCAATGACACGATATTTAATCTCATTTGCATCTATGAGATATATGTTAATGAACCCAATATCACCCACTTATTTTTCTTCATTTCTGCGATCTTCAATCTGCATAATATAGTGAGGATATTTATAAATACATGCAATGAAAGAGCTGAGTTATATAGAGATACTTAATGACAGAAGTAGTACTACTTACAGACAGTAGCAGGTGACCGTTGCTTTATCGAGGCCAATTGATTGAAAAACTGATAGAACTCCTCAAATGGAATAGGCAGCAGTTCAATTCCAAGGAGGTCATGCTCCTTTTAACTCTCACATACAAAGTATTCCTCCCTCGGACTCTTTGCAGGTTTTCATGTACCAATCATGCAATCTTCGCATCATCGTTGTTAGAGAGCTTTCATCTTTGACGAGAGGCTTCCCGTACTCGTATCTTTGTATCTGCACCTCCAAGAAATCATAATGTACATCGTCGGGCAGGTAATCTGCAGGATTGCCATAACCGGGCACCATCCTCGGATCGGCGATGTCGCTAGTAGGCACCTTGAGCGGGGGCACGATTGCCCGGCTTGTTCGCCGAGCTGGGCAATTTGTTTCCCAGCTCGTCGTTCTTTCATCCTTTGATCACCAGCAGTACTTCCCGATCTCTCCGCTTCGGCAAATGCCTTTCAATAATGCGCTCATAGTTGCCTTTGGCGGAGATTTGGGTGGTTTTGTCGGGGCAGCAATGCGCTTCGCTTTGACGGATCTACCTTCTCCTCCGGTGGTGGATGTCTCTTTGCTTTAAACCCTTGAAACCAGTCATCCACCCGGTCTGCGTGATCTTCGCGTTTTCCTCCTCGCTCCTCTCGTATGGTAACTTCTCAGAGTCTTGAGAGAAGGACCGAATCTATATCTCCTCCGCCTTTGGCTGTACTGCTAGACGCCGGCAGAGCAGACGGAGGCGGATGTCTTCTTTCCTTGCTTACGAGGCGGAGGAGAAGGACTACGACGCGCCGGAGCAGCGGAGCGGCGGCGGGTCTCTTCCGCCCTTGCCGGCGAGGCGGAGAAGGAGGAGGCTGGCTGCCGGACGCGCTGGTGCGGCGGAGAAGGAGACGGAGTGCCGCCGCGCGCGGAGAAGGAGCCGGCGAGTGCCTTGATCGTCACTCGCCCGGAGGAGGCGGTGGAGGAGGCGGAGTGCCTGACTTCGCGGAGGAGGAGGAGGAGGCGAGGCGTCCAGTTCGGAAGGTTGATGAGATCCTTCCGCCATAGGCATGGAGTCTTCAGAGCAGAACCCAGCCGATACTCCCCTTTACCGGTAGGGTGGTCAAGCCGGAGGTCCTCAAATCCCTCCGTTATTTCATCGACCATCACCTTAGCATATCCTTCTGGAATCGGCCGACAGTGAAAAGTTGAGTCGGGTTTAGTAGGATAAACAGAGCCAACAGCCGCCTTGACCTTCAAATTGCTCCATTGCGCCATAAGGTGACAATTTTCAGCATCCGTGATAGCATCCACGGGATAGCTGGCAGGAGCCGTCAAGGCATGCTGCTCTGGCTGAAGCAGCTCGGTGGAAGCCACGCTGCTTCTCCGCTGAGATGGCGGGGTAGCTTCGGCAGGTCGTTTGTTGTGATCTGCTGCTTCTCGTTCCTCTGCTCGTTCCTCTAGCCCCATTACCCTTTCGTGCAGCGCCTGCATTAGGCTCTGCTCCAGTTTCTTCCTCCTCTCATGGGTTTTGTAACCCCTGCGTCCGAAATCCAGCCTTCCACGAAGCGGAACTGGCGTGCCTCGTGTCCGTCCCAGGTGCTCAGATTCCGAGGGCCATTGTGAGCTCGTCCTTCTCCTGTGCAGAGCGAACTTCCCTTGCTGCGCTGCTTCGATATAATGCTGAAGCCTCTTGGTGGTATGTCCAATTGTTCGTCCGTCCAAATGCACTTCCCGTTATAGGGTCCAAGGATCCGCCGGCCCGAAGAACCAAGTCCGCAGCGGTCTGGCCAGTTCATTGTCTCGGGTTCGATCCCTTTATCAAGCAGATCATTCTCAGCCTTGGCCCACTTAGGCGGACTACGAGGTAACCACGACCCGTGCGATGGTGAAGCTTCTTCTTCGCAGCATTTTCTTGTTTATCGCTGACATCTTTTTACTCTTTTCCGATGTCTTGTAGGCCAATAATGCGGGCGATCATCTCGATCTTCTCATATTTGCCCTTGAATTCTGGTGTCTCATTTTTTCGACATACGTATTGAGTTCTTTCTTCCAATTCCTGAATAGTTCTGCCATCTTCTTAAGAGCAAAACACTTGATTAATGGCTCTATTCTGGGTTCTCGGATCATCCTCTAGCGGTAGGGTAAAATTTGACTTCAGCTCGGTCCAAAGATCATTTTTCTGCATATCATTGACACAAGACACCTCAGGGTCTTCGTTCTTAGGCTTATACCATTGGTGGATGCTGATCGGGATCTTGTCCCTAACCAGAACCACGCACTAAGCAACAAATGCCTTCTTTGTCCGGTAGGGTTCAATCGGTTGGCGTCGTCGCGCGATTTGTATGATCTCAAACTTTTCATCCGAGCTCAACTTTTCTTGGGCCTCGTCTCTTTACGAAGTTGTGCTCGATCCGGAGGGCTAGAAAAAGAACAAAGGCGAGAGTTAATTAATATGTGTACATATATACCAAAACAAAGACGAGAGCTAGTCAGCACAGGCTTAACTAATATATATACCTGGCGGACTCGGTTTGGTGATCACGAGCCGTCCTCACGGTCTACTTCTTCACCCTCTCCTTCTTGCATCGGCATTGGGTCATCGGAGCCATGTAAATCATAGCCAGCTGCTTCTTCACCTCTCCTTCCAGACCATAGTTGTCGTTGAGAAACATCATCGAGCGGCGGCATCACTTCCTTGTGCGATTATGTCCCTCAACAACGCTTCTTGTGCTTCGTCTCAAGGGGTGTCCATAGTTTCTACAAATATTTACAACATGGCAATTATTATTCAAACATGACAGATATGGATATATTAGTGCCAGCGTAGAACTAGCTAGCTAATCACAATAAGGAATCATATTAGTGGCCTCGGCGCTGCTTCTCTAGGGTTTGGGGTGGCCTCGACAACGCTTCAAGGGTTAGGGGTGGCCTCGAGAATGCTTCAAGCTAGAAGTGCGTAATATCGACCCCCACGTGTTGAAGCTATCGGGAGGGGTCGGCGTTGAGCAGTACATCTATGTCCCACAAGTGGCGTGGGCATCGGCCTGTGATAGGGTAGAGGTCGTGGATCGCCCGGCGGTCGAGGTCAAGGGTCGAAGATCGCTGAGGGGTCGGGAGGTTGCCTAGTGTCAAAGGATTCAACAAAACCATGTCTTCATCATTGTCAAAGTAACAGGTGCATGATGGTGAAGCTCTCAAAGTTGTTTTGGAATGGAGTCCCGAGATAGGATAATTCGCTTTTGGTACAAAGTTCAGCAAAAGGCAAATTATCCTATCCGGACTCCATTCAACAACTTTGAGGACTTTGCACCATCATGCCATGGTTACTCCGCTAATGATGAAGCCATGAATTCTTCAATACTTTGACACTATAGGAACCCTCGACCTGAAACCTTGACCCTTGACCCCTTAACGACCCTCGACCCTCTACCCTAGTTCCCGACCCTCCACCCCTCGGCGATCCTCGACACCCTCGTTATATCGACAACGACGCAACATACATATACATGGGAAAATAATGTTATCGGGGAGGGTATGGTACCCCCCTCGTGTCAAAGTTTCTTCTTTCTCCTCTATTCCTTTCTTTCTTCTTCTCCTCTTCTTTTTCTTCTTATCCCTCGAGAAAGGAAAATAAGGAAAAGGAAGAAAAGAGGAAGAAGGAACAAGGAAGAAGAAGAAGAAAAAAAAAGAAGAAAAAAAGAGGAGAAGAAGAAAAGAATAGAGGAGAAGAAGAAAAATAGAAAAAAATTCTATTTTTTTCTTCTCTCTCTCTTCTTTCTTCTTCTTTTTCCTCTCATTCTTTTCTTCTTCTTCTTCCTTCTTCCTTCTTCCTCTTTTCTTCCTTTTCCTTATTTTACTTTTTCCTCTACACTAACCTAATTAAAATGCACTAATCTTTTCCTGCACTAACCTAATTAAAATTGTAACTTTCTATATATGAACAAAAACTAAACTAATAAAATAAAAACATATACATTATAGCCACATACACATATACATCAGATATGAAAAAAAATAAACTAATAAAAATAAAAAAGGGAGGCGGCTCGGCGGCGGCGGGCGAGGGCGGCATGCGACGGCGACGACGGGCGTGGGCAGGAGGCGAGGCGACGACGGGCTCGAGGCGGCGTGAGGCAGGGGGCCACGAGGACGGGCGGGCTCGAAGGCGGCGACGGGACAGCGGGCTCGGGCGGCAGCGGGACGACAGGCTCGGGCGGCGTGGGGTAGAAGCGACAATGAGGCGGCGACGACGTCGTGGTGGCGCTTGAGGCGGCAACGGGCGGCGGCGACGACGAGGAAGCGAGGCGTCGGGCAGAGCGGCGTCTGCGGCGGGATGAGGAACTGAATGAAATTTTCGCAAAGTCCTGTATATATAGAAAGTGCATTGGTCGGTTCATGGCACGACCGGGACTAATGCCCCTACTAGTCGGTTGGTGCGACCAACGGGACCAAAGGCCTATTTTCAGCAGCCCAAAGGCGGGAAGCGGCGACCTTTGGTCAGCAGTGGCACCAACGGGACTAAAGGGGTTTAGTCCGGTTGGTGCCACAACCGGGACTAAACCCCCCTTTAGTCCCGGTTGGTGCCACCAACCGGGACCAAAGGCCATGTGCTGCCCCGCGCCAAATGTTTAGTCCCACCTCGCTAGTTGAGAGGGAGCCGCACGGTGCGGCTCCCCTCTCGAGCTACTCTCTAAAGCAGGCTTTCGGGCCTAACTCTGCCATCTGTGCCTGTGGGCCTGCTGGGCCTTCCGCGGGCCTGAATCCTGGCCCATAGGGTTTCTAGTCGTATTCAGGCCTTGGGGGCCCAGTAGGTGGCACTTCTTTTTGCTTTATATTTTATTTCTTTTTGCTTTTCGTTTTAGAAAAAATATAAACTTTCTATCAGTGCCATTAGTTTTAAAATTTGAAAACACTTTTTTTGTTTTCTTTGTTGCTTTATTTATTTTATTTTGTTTCTACTTACAACAAAATACTTATTGTTGCTATTTTATTTTTTCAAGTTTTTTGTTTTGTTTTCTGCATTATATATTTTCTTTTGGTTTTTGCTTTATTTTTTAATTCTTTTTGCTTTTAGGTCAGCAAAATTATAAACTTTCTGTTAGTGCTTTTAGTTTTAGAAAAATATAAACTTTCTGTTTGTGCCATTAGTTTTAAAATTGAAAACACTTTTTTGTTTTCTTTGTTGCTTTATTTATTTTATTTTGTTTCTACTTACAACAAAATGCTTATTGTTGCTATTTTTTGTCAAGTTTTTTGTTTTGTTTTCTGCATTATTTATTTTCTTTTCGTTTTTTGCTTTATTTTTTAATTCTTTTTGCTTTTAGGTCAGCAAAATTATAAACTTTCTGTTAGTGCCATTTGTTTTAGAACAATTATAAACTTTCTGTTTGTGCCATTAGTTTTATAAAATTTGAATTCTTTGAAATTTGTGTGAATCACAAGTTTGTGAGCTCAACAAAGGCGAGAGGGACGGGCTTATAAACCGGTGTGGCGCCCTTCGGTTGGCGAGGTTTTCAAATTCATAGTTTTCAAATGAACTCTGAAAAAGTTGGCATAGCATGTTCATGAACAAAATGGACAATGGTATCATACTCGTGTGTTACAAAGTTGGCATGGTATCATCATAATAGTTGCGGGAGAAAGTCTTCACTTTTTCTTCGCTTGTGTCGTTTGCTTATTGCGCCGTAACGATGGATAATCTTCATCATTTATCAGGATGCTTGGGTCAGCCTTGACTCTGAAGGGGGGAATTTCATGAAACTTTTCATACTCTTCAGACATGTCTGTCTTGCCCTCCACTCACCTTCGCAGGAACCCTCTTCCTAGGAGGCTCGCCGTCAACATCACCAGGGTCATCTCGTCTGATCTTATACCGCAATGCACCGCATACCGGGCATGCGTTCAGATCCTTGTAGGCACCACGGTAGAGGATGCAGTCATTAGGGCATGCATGTATCTTCTCCACCTCCAATACTAGAGGGCATACGACCTTCTTTGCTGCGTATGTACTGTCGGGCAATTCGTTATCCTTTGGAAGCTTCTTCTTCATTATTTTCAGTAGCTTCTCAAATCCTTTATCAGGCACAGCATTCTCTGCCTTCCATTGCAGCAATTCGAGTACGGTACCGAGCTTTGTGTTGCCATCTTCGCAATTGGGGTACAACCCTTTTTTGTGATCCTCTAACATGCGATCGAACTTCAGCTTCTCCTTTTGACTTTCGCATTGTGTCCTTGCATCGACAATGACCGGCGGAGATCATCATCATGGGGCACATCGTCGGTTCCTCTTGATCTTCAGCAGCTTCGCCCGTTGCAGCACCATCATGCACATCGTCTGGTGCATCTTGATGTTCAGTAGCATCACCGTATTCAGGGGGCACATAGTTGTCATCGTACTCTTCTTCCTCGCCGTCTTCCATCATAACCCCTATTTCTCCGTGCCTCGTCCAAACATTATAGTGTGGCATGAAACCCTTGTAAAGCAGGTGGGTGTGAAGGATTTTCCGGTCGTAGTAAGACTTCGTATTCCCACATATAGGGCATGGACAACACATAAAACCATTCTGCTTGTTTGCCTCAGCCACTTGAGAAAAGCATGCACGCCTTAATGTACTCGGAGGTGTATCATCACCGTACATCCATTGCGGTTCATCTGCGTGCATTATATATAATTAAGTGTGTCAAAAATCATTACAGAACATCATGAATAGATAATTAAGTGACCAAATTAATAGAAGTTCATCATCACATAAAAACCAAAGTACATACATAGTTCTCATCTAACAACATAAAGCTCTGCAGAGCATCTAAATTAATTAAACCATACATTGAAACTATGTAAAACATTTCAATGTGAAAACAAATACGATCATAATCGCAACCAAGGTAACAACTGATCCAATGGCATAATGATACAAAGCCTCGGTATGAATGGCATATTTTCTAATCTTTCTCATCTTCAAGCGCATTGCATCCATCTTGATCTTGTGATCATCGACGACATCCGCAACATGCAACTCCAATATCATCTTCTCCTCCTCAAGTTTTTTATTTTTCCTTTAAGAAATTGTTTTCTTCTTCAACTAAATTTAACCTCTCGACAATAGGGTCGGTTGGAATTTTTGGTTCAACAACCTCCTAGATAAATAAAATCTATGTCACGTTGGTGGCATAATTTTCATAAACAATAAATGAACCAATAGTTATGAAAAGATAATATATACCACATCCGAATCATAGACAGGGACGAGGGCCGACGGGGGCGGATACCAAAACCATCGCACTATATAAGATGCAATAATAAAAGTAAGAAAATAATACAAGTAAGAATATTTTTCCTTTCAGAAAGAAGATAAGAACAAGAGGCTCACCACGGTGGTGCTGGCGATGAGATCGGCGCTGGTGATCGGCGGCGGTGAAGACGGGACAGGCGTGACGGACCGCTAAACCTAGACAAATATTGAGGAAAATGGAGGTTGGAGGTCGAGCTTGGAGAGGAGAAAGCTTAAGTAGTGTGGCTCGGGCATTTCATCGAACACCTCATGTGCATAGGAGGTGAGCTAGAGCACCACAATGCCCCCCCCTCGTCGGCAAGAGAAAAACAGAGCAATGGAGTGCTCTGTCATGAGCGAGGGGTATATATAAACAGCACTATTGGTCCCGGTTCGTGGCATGAGCGGGACTAAAGGAAACCTTTGGTCCCGGTTCATGCCACGAACCGGGACCAATAGTGGTGGCCAGAGCCAGGACCGTTGGTCTGGTTCGTCCCACCAACCGGGACCAAAAGGTCCGGACGAACCGGGACCAATGGCCCACGTGCCCCCGGCCCCCCTGGCTCCTGAACCGAGGCAAATAGCTCCATTGGTCCGGTTCGGATTGAACGGGACTAATGGGCTAAACTGCCCTGGACGAAAGCCCCTTTTTCTACTAGTGATAATTAAAGAGATGGCAGCTAGCTAGCTAGCTAGTACTACTTAATTACTTACCTTGGGTCGAAACCATTTAAGCTTTTGTTTCCATTCGCCTTCCGTGACGTTGATGAACCTTACCCATGCCCTGCCCGCCGACAAAGAAAATGAATAAAGGGGTTATTAAATAGTTCATATCATGAAAAATGACGAACTAAATAGGCGAGATATATAGTTAATAATGATTGAAATTACCTGTTGACTATCCCAAACAAGATGTTATAGTCAGTTTTTTCGTGAGTAGTGAGTCCAGATTTCAACTGTTCAAGGTCAACTTTAATGATACACAAGACCCAGTGATATCTGCATGCACACATGTTTGCATGTCTTAATTAAGCGGGCATATGTAAGCAAAAACATGTAGCTAGCTAGTAGGCAAAAACAGAGAATTTGTAGTACAAGACAGTGTGACTCACTGGAAGTTGTAAGGAAGTAGTATATCTTTATTGTATTTGAGGCGCTTCAAGAACTCTAGCATGTTGTCCTCTACGTCCTTTTGATGACGTGGATTTATTTTCCATGTGTATTCATTAACGGTGTTTGGGTCAATGAACCCAATGCCAAAGCGTCCACCTTTTCTCATTTCATATATCTTCATCCTGCATATAATACCACAGAAAAGAATATAGCAAGGATAATTACAGGTAATGATTGATCAAAAGGATCAGTACAGCTAGCTTGAGACTTAAATTACAGAAAGAAATCACTTACAGACAATAGCAACTGACGATAGATTTGTCGAGTGCGTCTTGATTGTATAACTGAAATAGTTCAGAATACTCAACGGACACAGCTTTCTCATGGAAGTAATGCTCCTCCTTGACATTCACCATGAGGGACGATCGATCGGAAATCTTGGTAATGTTCATGTACCATTGATGCAATTCATACATTCTCGTTGGGAGGTTCTTGACCTTGTCTGGATGGACCAAAGGTTGGCCCCGGACATATTTCCATTTTATTTCATCCTCTCTAAGCACATGCATGGGCTCGATCTCGAGGAGTTGTCCAACAGTGATTTTGAGAACTTCAGCCTGCATTATATGGTCCTCCATTATTACCACATTGCCCACCTCAGAAGCGTAAACTGTTTGCCCACAATATATTGATTGGTAGCGATTGTCACGTGTTGTTGGCACAACAAGCGAGGGATCGATTCGCCTACTGTTCTCCCAGTTGGGAATGGTTTTCCTGCATTTTTGACAGCTGCTTCTTGTTTGCTCGATCCCGATCTCGCCTCCTTACGTGAGGCGTGCTCGATTTAACTTCCTGATGTGGCGCTCATAGTCTGTGTCAACATGCTTGGGAGCTGGTGGTTGAGCCATACGAATGAAGTGGTCAAACCGTTTCCTCGGGCACTTTCTCCCTTGGCGGCGGTGGCGGTTTCGGTGCAAAATGGGCTTCCACCTCGGACTTTGATATGGCTGCGATTTCCTCCTCGGACCTGTCATAAGACCTCTGCGGAAGAGGCGTGAGGCTTGGACCATATTTATATCGCTTGCCTCCGCCTGTACTTCCTGTACTACCTCGACTCGTACCGCTACGCACCATAGCTGTGGGGTGTCTCTTCTGCGATTGCCGAGGCGGCGGAGACGCCGGCTGACGGGGCTGAGTTGGACGAGGAGGAGTGGCCGCCTGAAGATGTGCCGGACTTGGAGGAGGAGTGGCCTGAGGTTGTGCGGACTTGGAGGAGGTGGGACGTCGACGCTGTGGCGGACTTGGAGGAGGAGGAGTGGCTGACACTTTGCGGACTTGGAGGAGGAGGCACGACACTTTGCGGACTTGGTGGACTTGCAGGAGCGGAGACTGCTGACTCGGTGGCGGACTTGACGAGGAGTCGGATGACGCGTGTCGGTGGCCTTGAAGATGATGCAATCCTTTTTCCATAGGATGATCGATGGTTGGCGTCTCAGAAAGCGCCGTCCTCACCTCCAGGAATGTCAAGCTCTAGCCCGAATATGGCTGCACCACCTCGTCAACCATGACACGAGCATAGCCCTCTGGAATCGGGATGCAATGGTAGGTTGCTTTGGGGGTAACTGGAAAAGCAACGCCATCCGCCACCTTCATGGATATGTTCTTCATTTTGACGTGTAGCTCGCAGCTAGTGTTCTCCGTGATGTCATCCACGGGGTATCTACCCAGCATTGCGTCATCCGGGGCGGAACCCACGCTGCTTCTCTGCATGGATGGGGCGGTTCTATCCAATGCTGGATCATCCGCTAGTTGCTGCAGCTGCTGAGACCCCCTTTGCTGGCTAAGTGAGTCGATCTGCTCCTGCTGCCGCTGGAATTTGACTGCCAATTCCGCTTGACTTGCTTCTAGGCCTTGAAGGCGTTCATAGTCCCGCTTCCTCTGCTCCTCCTCCATCTTCCTCTTCTTCTCCTCCGCAATCTTCTTTCTTGCACGGGTTCTGTAGTCGTTGTTCCAGTCTGAAAACCCCTCATACCACGGAATAGCGCCCTTGCCTCGTGTTCTTCCCGGGTGTTCAGGATTTCCCAGGGCACACGTAAGCTCGTCGTTCTCTCTGTTGGGATGGAACACCCCCGATCGTGCCTCTTCTATTGCAACAAGTATCGCATCGTCGTCGTCCTCTTCTTCTTCATTGTCTTTCATCATAACCCCTCTTTCTCCTTGCTTGGTCCAAACATTATAGTGGGGCATGAAACCGGACTCAAACAGGTGGACGTGAATGGTTCTTGACGTAGAGTAATTGCGACCATTCTTACAGCCAGCACATGGACAAGGCATAAAACCATCCGCCCGCTTGTTTGCCTCAGCCGCAAGCAGAAAAGTATGCACGCCCTCAACGAACTGGGGAGAGCATCGGTCATCGTACATCCATTGCCGGCTCATCTTCATTACACAACACCGAATAGACCAAATTAATACAAGTTCATACATAAAGTTCATACAACACTTAAATGCAACAAACAAATAACTCTCTAGCTAAAGCATTTAAATGCAACAACAAATGTGATCAAGATCGCAACTAAGGTAACAATTGATCCAACAGCATAATGATACCAAGCCTCACTATCGACGGCATATTTTCTAATCTTTCTAATCTTCAAGCGCATTTTCTCCATCTTGATCTTGTGATCATCGACGACATCGGCAACATGCAACTCCAATTCCATCTTCTCCCCCTCAATTCTTTTCAATTTTTCTTTCAAGTACTCATTTTCTCTTTCAACTAAATTTAACCTCTCGACAATAGGGTCGGTTGGAATTTCCGGTTCACATACCTCCTAGATAAAAATATCTATGTCAACTTGATGGGCATAATTTGTCATAAACACGAAATGCAACAAATAGTTTTAAAAGAGAATATACCACATCCGAATCATAACAAGGACGAGGGCCGACGGGGACGGATATCAAAACCATGGCACTATGTATAACAAACAACGTACGGGTAAGATAATTATTATACGAGTAACTATATATCCAAATCACACAAACATCAAATTTTTATATAAAATTTCATGAACAAGAGGCTCACCACAAGGTGGTGCCGCTGACAGAGACGGTGTGAGGCGATCGGCGGTGGTTCTGACAGAGATTTAGAAGGTACTAAGTAAACCACACCTACATATGCAAACTAAGTGTTATTTTGACCTCAAATTGCATATAAATCAAATACTAGCACATATATATATTTCCTCCCAAATTACTAAACTCACAAATTAATAACTATATAAACCAATGCAAGAGCTAATCTAGCAATGAGAGATGAAAGGACAAAGTTGCTAACCTTTGTGATCATTTGAATGGATGGGGGCCTTCAAATCTTGACAAATTTTGGGCAAAATGTGTGATGAGCTCGAGGGGAGAAGAGGAAGAACAGAGAGGAGAGGAGAGGGAAAGGGCAAGAACAGAGCGAGCTGGACGAAGGGTTTATATGCAGGAGGACCTATAGTACCGGTTCGTAGCACGAACCGGCATCAAGGTCTTGGAGGGGCCCAGACCGACAACATCCTGCCACCACCCTCATTAGTACCGGTTCGTGGCACGAACCGGTGCTAAAGGTTAGCCACGAACCGGTGCTAAAGGCTAGCCGTTGGAACCGGCACTAATGTATACATTTGTGCCGGCTCTAATACAAACCGGCACTAATGTGCTTCACGTTTGACCCTTTTTCTACTAGTGTGTTGGGGAAGTAGTGCAGGTAAATATAGGAGTGTTAGGACGATATGAATGAATGCTGACCTTTGAATAGCGTGTTGTTCTTAATATAGATAGACAAGGGCAAGGAGGTAGTGCCACCTTTGGAGAAGGGCAAGGAGGTCGTGCCACCATTGGTCGATGTGCTGGTGCAGGATCACCCAAGCACCCGGAAGAACTATGGGCACTACCATGAGGAGTCAGGACCAAGCCACGTCTACAAGGTTATCCTTGCTTCAAAGATGGAGAGTCTTCCAATGCCTCTGGAGTTCACAAAGCACTTACCCACCATCCCTACAAAGTTCAAGCTCAGGATGAACACTAGCTAGGAGTGTCAGGGAGAGGGTGGTAAATGACTGGTCACCCTTGATCAGGGTCGGGCCACCTTCGCCGCCATTCACCAGATCATGATTGGGTACATGGTGATATTCAAGTTGCTGACTCCCGACACCATGAAGGTGATCGTCTTCAACGGCGAGGGCATGGAGGTGGTCACCAAGTGCAAAAAGCACGACAACGCCTTCGCCGTGACCGCCTAAATGTGCTCCTACCGCCTGTTCGTTTAAGTACTAAGTTAGACTTCTCTGTGTGGTTAAGACATTGATGTGTGCTACAGTTTCATTTAATTACTATGTTAAACCACTATGGGTGGTTAAGACTTTGATGAGTTTGTTCTGGTTGCTAGTTTTGTTCTTGGCTATAAATGTGAGCCTCTTGTAACCTCACCACATCGAGGAGGAGGTTAGCACACACTTGTCCTGGATGTAACCAAATAACCAGACTGGTGTTTCCTCTGAAACAGGTCAGCAACCAAATAGCTTGCCTTCTAATTCGACCCATGCAGGCTAGAGGGCATTGAGGCAACCAATCAACATGCAGATGTTGGTTTTTTTCCTGCATTTGCTCAATCAGGCCCAACTGGGACAAGTACGCAAAGGGGCAAAAAACGATGCAGGTAACCAAACGCATCCTATGTGTGTTGTTGAACTTATTTTTCATATTTACTTTCCCATTTGACTATTATGAAAAACCATTGTCTGTATGGTCTATAAGTCATGCTTTTGTAGGTAAACCATGTTAGATGACGGCTTTCCCCGTAGAAAATGTCTAAATATCGCTCTCTTAAGAGTATGTACAATGGTTGATAAGGCAATCTTCTGGTATGTACTCAACAACAGCTAGAGTAGTGAATAGACCATGCTATACTGTGTATTACCTCTGATAATTAATAATTGTGTGATCTTAAAATATGGTTGATTAAAAGTATGTGATAATAAAAGAAGACACCTGGCACAAGGCATAGGCCTTCTATTTGTTATTAAGAGATCATAAATTAGCTTAATCATGCCTCTCTTTCTTTCTAACTCTTCCACTTCACTGGTATGTAGCATTGTTAAGAACTTAAGATAACACCACTATATATACATGTCCATGCGCCCTAGCCCTAACGGCTCATCTCACTATTTCAACCAGCTGCCGGAACTACAACTCACCTTCCGCCCCCACACCTTCTGCTCCCCCAACCGCCCAGAGACGGGCATGCCGCCTCACTCCGGCGAGTCGTCACCACTATCCTGCACGTTGATCATTGTACTATTTTGCTTTGTTCTAGCGATCGCTAGTTAGCCAATGTTGTGTTTAGCTATGCATTGATATATAAAATGTTGGTCATGAGTATTTCCAACTAAAATCATCATGTTCGTTTATCATCTTTATTTCCTTCTTCCAATAAAGAATCAGGTATTACACTCTACATATGTACTTCTTTGCATCATAAATTCGACATGTTTCCCATGCTACAAAATTTCATATTCACACAGTTTCATGCCACCATAAAAAATTCTCAAGTGTGAAACACTTGGCATGGTTTTTTCCTTCTCTACCATAGCAAGTGGGTGAATAGAACCTGTACTTCCCTCGAGAAAAGATGAACCTATCTCTTCAAATAAAATTTATAATTAATGTTATTCTCTCAATTTAACAGTCATATAGTTAAATATCCATAGTACTATAACAACAATGTGTACTGTTCTTGCGCATCTCTCCTTTTTCTTAATTATGGTGGTGCTCAGTAAGGTGATCCATGTGGGGCGAGAAGTATGACACTAAGGTCGCAAGTTATGAGTAGTAGCGTTAGTTAGGTTTGTTCTGGTGTGTGTGTGTGTGTGTGTGTGTGTGTGTGGGTGGTGGGGGGGGGTATAAATATTTACAGTGCATGTTGTAACTTTTTTTTGATGGTTGATAGAGCATGTGAGAATGATAAGAGTTGCCCAATTGTGAACAGAACCGAACTCGCCTCACTATTTGGGCCTACTTAACCTTTATGTGGTTAAGACTCATAAACACCCGATCTGTTTCCTGAACTACGGGGGCCAGCCAAAGTTTTGTTTCTCAGTGAGTTGGATGTCATTGAGATCCTAAAATCTAAAAAGCGGCCGGCCACTAACTAACCAAAACGAGCGGCTGATTCCTGGTCAAGACGATCGCGCCAAATGATCGCGCCGGATCCGCCAGGTGCCACCTGGTCTGGATTGGCTCAGCGCCATGGTCGTGGGCGGTTGTCCATATCCGGACGTGGGCAGGCCCACCTGTAAGCGGTAGAGGAGGGGAGTAGTGGGGGTTGTGGGCGGCGGTTTTCGAAATCCGTGCCTGAAATCCCTCGCCCGCAGCGTGCTCTCTCCCCATTCCATCTTCGTCTTCCTCCTCGCCATCCTCTCCACCGAACGGGGCGTCGCGGTGGAGTGTTCAGGTCGGCGGTGGCTTGCGGGTGGTTCTCCTCGCGGGGGGATCGCTGGTGCTCCTCGCCGCCGGAGGTATGCTCTCCCTCCACTTCTACATGCTTCTCCTCCCTTTCTCTATCTCGCGGAGCGCGGATGGTGCCGAAATGCGAGGGGAATGCTCTCTAGGGTTCGGGAACGGCGCCAACTACCCCCGCTTATCTTCGATTTCCTGCGATTTTAGGGCGAGGTGAATGCGAGGTCACGTTGAGTTCCGTTGTCCCATCTCGCAGCACGCGCCCAACGGTGGTCGGGATCTACAAGGTGGCCTGAAATCCCTCGCCACAGCTAGTTCTCTCCCCATTCCGTCTTCGTCTTCCTCCTCGCTATCCTCTCCACCGAACGGGGCGTCGCGGCGGAGTGCTCAGTTCGGCGACGGGTTGCGGGTGGTTCTCCTCATGGGGAATCGTTGAGGCGTAGTTCACGGCACGGGTGGCTGGACAGGTCAACGTGTAGTCCCCGTTTGCGCGATTTTAGGGCGATTTGGCTGTTTACTTCATGTTCCATTCAATTTTGCAGAGATTTGAGATCTGTTCATGATTCTTAGATGTGCACAATGTTGTGTGCAATGCATTGGCTGATTTCGTAGTTGGTGTTCAGAGATTTAAGTGGTTAGTTGCACAAAATTCTCCTCAGTTGGCTGCGTCCATATAGTACTTGGCTGTCCATATGCTCTGCAGTTGCAGCAGTTGTTTTGGTCAGTTGGCTCACTGTTTTTGTACTAGGTGGTTGTTTATACTGTGTTCAGTTGCACAAGTTGCCTGCTCGGTTGGCTGTTTACTTCATGTTCCATTCAAATTTGCAGAGATTTGAGATCTGTTCATGATTCTTAGTTATTCTGTAAGTATGTATTAGATGTGCGCATTGTTGTGTGCAATGCATTGGCTGATTTCGTAGTTGGTGTTCAGAGATTCAAGTGGTTAGTTGCACAAAATTCTCCTCAGTTGGCTGCGTCCATATAGTACTTGGCTGTCCATATGCTCTGCAGTTGCAGCAGTTGTTTTGGTCAGTTGGCTCACTGTTTTTGTACTAGGTGGTTGTTTATACTGTGTTCAGTTGCACAAGTTGCCTGCTCGGTTGGCTGCATCACTTTTACTAAGTTGGCTATTCATATGTTATACACTTGTGCCAGTTGCTCTACTTAGTTGGTTTTACTTGTACTAGGTGGTATTCTCCTGCTTTGTGCAACTAGGACCCCTTGATTTGTGCAAATTAGTACCAATGCTTGCCAATTTTCCATTTTAATTTTTCTCAATGTGCAAGTCTTTTGTTGTGGATGTGGTTGTTTTCATGTGTCTCCCTTCATGTTCAACTAGGGACGCTGTTTTCAGAATAAGTTATCTCACTAAGCTTGTTGCCTTTACTTAACTTTTTTCTGTCTAGGTATTACTTGTCACAGTTGGCAAGTAATAATTAGGCAGAAAAAAGTTAGTTGTCTTATTTGATGTCCAGTTTGCACAAGGTTTACTGCCCAGTTGGCTGCATCATTGTAGTAGTTGGTTGTCCACATCTTTTAACTATGTTTTTTTGTTGTATTTCCTGCCGCAGGGCAAAAATGGTTATAATAGGAGGAGATGCGGGTGGCAATCAAGGAGATGTATTTTTATTCACTTTTTTCTTTTGTTTTTGAGTTGTTTTTCAACTTATGCATGTATGCTAATGTCTTTTTTTCATGTTTTCTTTTGGTTGCTTAACCAGCGTTCTGGAAGTCAGCCTTTTCGCCGGAACTCGAAGCGTCCTGCTAATCGCCAGCCACGACCTGCACAGAGTGTTGAGCAGGGAGAGGATGTTGAGGTAAGTGGCATGTTGATGACACAAGTCCATTTTTTGGTTTTGTTTGGGTCATATAACATTTTTTATTTTTCCCATGCTCATGTTTTTATTTTTTTCTTAGGATGCTGATCAGTTCCGTGTTGTAAAGCGGACTAGACGTGCAGCACTTGGCAAGGGAGCTGAGTCATCTTCTAGGGTAAGTAAAATCTCAAATATAAGTGTTTTTCTCGCTTTTTTTAGATAGTGATGAAATTATGCAGCAGTTCCGAACAGTATTTTTGTTTTTAGTCTGTCAATAACAACCTTTTGTACTTGACATCTCTAGTCATTTTGATTTAAATACAGTTGACATTAGTTGGCATTAGTTGGCATCTTGTAGTTCACTAGTTGGCAACTTTTCATAATTGACATCAGTGGTCATTTTTTTGTGCAGGCAGCAGTTCTTTGGAGAAGCTGTCGCATCTTCCGCAGCAGATCCGAGGTATGTGGGTTTTTGTGTGTGTTTATGAGCTATTTGAATAGTTCTTTGCAAACCTTTAGGTTTTTTAGTTACTGTTTTTCTTGTGTTGCAATATCATTTCTTATTGTTGCACATACACTAGAACTTTTGTAGCTGCCAGGTTTCGTCTTTTTTTATTTACTGTTTTATTGTCGCACATTCAGTTGCTGGCAGTCTTTGCAGTTGTCCTCGTGAGCTTTATTAGTTGCACAAATACATCATATTAGTTGGCATGATCCATTTTATGAATATATAGCTCATTCTAATACCGATTCAAATGATGATTGCTATATATTCTTGTTTTTTATTTTTTATTTACTGTTTTATTGTCGCACATTCAGTTGCACACTGGCAGTCTTTGCAGTTGTCCTCATGAGCTTTATTAGTTGCACAAATACATCATATTAGTTGGCATGATCCATTTTATGAATATTTAGCTCATTCTAATACCGATTCAAATGATGATTGCTATATATTCTTGTTTTTTTCTTTTTTTATTTACTGTTTTATTGTCGCACATTCAGTTGCACACTGGCAGTCTTTGCAGTTGTCCTCATGAGCTTTATTAGTTGCACAAATACATCATATTAGTTGGCATGATCCATTTTATGAATATATAGCTCATTCTAATACTGATTCAAATGATGATTGCTAGTTTTTTTTTCATTCTTGTTTTTCTCTTGTGTTTAATGTTTGTGTAATGCTTTCATTTTCTAATCAACAGGGCAGTGGTGAAGGAGTTGAGGTGGCTCCAGGGGAAGATGTGGAGCGACCATCACAAGCAGGCAGGATAAGGGCATCACCAGCGCGCTTTGCAAATTTCAACGCCTCTCTAACCCCACTACAGAAATCAGAGCTAGTTTCGAGGTCGGTCGGGGGGCTATTGAACTTATCAGACACACTTCCAGCGGACCTCACTAAGTTCCTGGTGCAGTCCTACCAGCCACAGACCTCTGAAATGGTTTTCCCAGGAAGGGGAAGGATCCGTGTCGATGCTGACAGTGTTCAGAGGGTATTTGATCTCCCAAACAAGGGTCCAAAAGTCAGATATTTAGTTGACAAGGATGCCACTAGGAGATTCAGACAGACTTTCAACATAACTGGAAATTCTCATCCCCAGATCACCACATGGCTCAACATGATTGAGCATATGGCTGGAAGAACGGATGACACATTCTTTATGGCCTGGCTTGCGGTTGCCTTCAGCACTTTTCTAGCACCAACCACAGCCTTGAAGCTCAGCCCAAAGTGTTATGGACTTGTGCTAGATCATCAAATGCTAAAGAATACAAACATCTGCCTGTTTGTAGCAGAACACATTAACGAAGCTTTCCGGAACATGGACCAGGAGAAGCAAACTGTTTGCTGCTGCTTGTATCACTTGATGGTTAGTGAAAACGACCACTTTTTTTCATCTGTTCCTGTTCTTTCTGTGCAGTTATAGTTTGCTGAAATTCTCATAACAATAACTGAACTTGGCTTTTTCTTTTGTTTGAGTCTGGTGCAGATACTATACCTTGATGCGCTCGTACATGACATCCCAGTAAGCAACTGCGCGATACGATCGAATGCATGGGATAGTACTCTAATTGCCAAGGTGATCAAGAAGGATACTATCTCTCCTGGTGTGTTCGGCAAATTACAAGTGAGTTCTTTTTTTTTTTTTCAACAGTGTCTTCCTTCTATATTCTTTTGATGTCTGGTCACTATTTTTTGGAAATTGCACAGAAAACTGTCATCAGTTGGCACAACAATGCATGTAGTTGCACAGATTATAGCTTTAAGTTTGGCAATCTGCACACATGTTCATTTTAAATTGGCACACCATCTTTTTTAAGTTGCACAGTTTTACTAATCTTGTTGCACAGATGTGTTGCATCAGTTGGTAGGAACTTTTTTTTAGGTGCCATGTGTGTTGCACAGTTTTTGTGTCTTTGTTCAGTTGCATATATGTATAGTTGAATTTGTCTACTCCAGTATCTTGTTGTAGTTGCACAGGTTGTAATGTGTGGTTTCATTAAACACACAAATCTATTTTGATAACCTTGTTATTTTCTGTTTCACTTTTTTTTCACATCAGCTTAAAGAGGAGTATAGAGGCACGGAGCAGACACCACTGTTTGGTGGAATTTTGCAAGCTGAAGCATTTGTGGCATCCAAGTTACCAATAACATACAATCCGCAGGTTAGTGTTCTGCATACAGAAACTTGTATCACTTACTAATATTTTTTCTATTGGCCGGGATGTATAACTTTTGTAGTTGCGAAAATACAGAATTTAGTTGGCTGTGATGTATGTTCAGTTGCACATATAAGCTTTTGTAGTTGCACATGTTCTTTTGGATAGTCAAAGTGTTCATTTACAACCATTGTCATCAACTTTTGGCAGAAATGCATGGTTTTTACTTTCTGCCACAGTGCATTTTGTAGTTGGCTAGTATCATGTTTTTAGTTGGCCAGAAAGTGTGTATTAGTCGTTTTTGCTTATCACATCATGGTCAGTTACAGACATTTTTACTTTTTATTTATTTTTTCTAACTGAATCAGTACTGAATCTTTTTTGTGTTCATGCAGAAAAAGGCAAAAATTGCGAAAGTGGTCAATGAGCTGTGCAAGGCTGTAACTGAACAGGTTGGCACCTTCATTGAAGAAGTTGCCAAGATTGATGACGAGGAACCAGATATTGATCCTTACGTACAGCAGCCATCAATGGAAACTGGGGCATCACGTCGTGCTCCAAAAAGAAAGAGATGGCGGTCAACTATACAAGAAGAAGAAGAATTTGTTGAGGATGATTCAGAAGAAGATGAGGAAATGGAAGCAGCGATAGATGCTGACGACGATGAGGAGACAGATGCGGATGAATCAGAGGAGGAGGACAAGGATGAGGATGACAATGAAGAAGATGCAGAGGAGGAGGAGGATGAGGAGGAAGAGGAGCAGGAGGAGGAGGACAAGGAAGAAGATAGTGATGCAGAGGAGGAGGAAGAAGAAGTTGAGGCCAGAGAGGGGGACGGGGACAAAGCGGCAGCAGTTGATGGCAGTGAGAGGGGAGAAGACAAAGGCGCAGCAGCTGATGGCAGTGAGAGGGAAGAAGACGAGGATGAAGAAGACGAGGATGATTATGGTGATGATAAAGGGGGATCCAATGGAGGCAGCGACAGCAGCGATGACGATGATGATGACAACGCCCCTGGTTCTGGTGGTACAGGTGGCAACACATCCAGGAGGACTAGCACTCATGCCAACCCTGCGAGCAGCAGCAATTCATTGAGTAGCAGGAGCACACTACAGATGTTGATTGACAAGACTTGCTGGAAACACAAGGATTTTCCAAAGTCAAAGAAAAATGATGAAGGAGAGTCTCAGGGCAGCATTGATATGTTCAAGCTCTGCAACTTGAAGCCAGCTTTGCCAACCAGCTTTCCCGTGCCAGATTTAAGCGACAAAGATATGTGTGAGAAGATCTACTTTGCCATTGACAAGAGCCTGTTCTTATCAACTGAAGCTGAAAAGAATCAAATTGACATGGAGGAAGCAGGAAAGGGTCTTGACTGGGTTCATTCAAAGGAAAAATACAAGGAATATTTAAAGCAGCTCCCAGACCTAAGCTCCAGCAAGAGCAAGGCAGCATCCACGGCAAACCCTCACGTGGTTCAGAAGCGTAAAGCAGTTTCAATTAAGAAGAATCTACAGTTGCCTCAAACCAAGGAGAAGATGGTGAGTGGAGATGCTGAAGTAAACATGGTCAAGGAATCTGTGCTTCAAACTGATATGCCAACAGTAGTAAGCAGAGAGCCAACCAATGTCAGAGAAGTTCAACATATCAAGGGGAAGACTCCCCTTTCAACAGTCCCACCAAAACCACCTAAGCAGAAGATTGTCAAGTTTGCCAGGGGCGCAAAGGGGGAACACGCCACAAAAGATTTGGGGTTCAGATACGAGAGAGAGCTGCGAGCCGCAGCCATTGATGCAGGGGTGCCAAGTTCTGCCAGGTTGCTGCCAACTCAGACTGGAAAGATGCCAACTACAGATACCAGTGTGCCAACTGATGTGTCAGTCAAAACCACCAAGGTGCCTACTGATAGAGATGCTTCAATGCCAAACACAAAAGGAGGTCATCCAACTATCAAAGTGCCGTCCCCAAGAGCTGTCTTTCAGCAACCATTAACACAAGAGGAGGTGTTCGACATTATAAGTAGGTGCAAGCCTCCAAGGCCGCCAACTACAACACTATTGCGAACCAAGTCAGTGAATGATGCACCCGTGTTTGTGCCGCAAGGAGATGCCATGGTCCTTGAACCCTTACGAAGATCAAACTCTTATCATGGTGACGGATTCTGTGATGCACCATCTTTTGACCTCGGCATAGACGGTGATGCTCCAGCACCTGCTCCAGCAGCAGAAGCAGCGGAAGCCGGTGTGATCAGCATCGATGAGTGTGAGTTAGACCCAGCAGCTGTGAATGAAGGATGTGATGCTGCTGATGCTGGCATGGCAATAGCTCAAGAACTAGATGTTGGTTCACCAGAGAATTGCCACACCCCGATATGCGCAGAACCAGAACTTGGCACGAGCAGTTCTTCGGGGCCACCTCTTGCACGAAGACAGAGGAGGGTAAGAAGGCCCGCAGCATCTCAAAGGTCTCCATTCATCGACTACAACAAGAACAAGACTTTCAGCACCAATGAGGTAGTGAACAAGCTTTACGCTGCCCTCTTGTATTGGGTCAGGCATCACAAAGGAGCAGATGATGGAGCTACCAGGTAAACTAACTCCCCACAGCCTACATACATATCTTTTTCAGTTGCATAGTACCAGCCACTTAGTTGCACAGAAAGCATAGTATGTTGCACAGAACAGGGCTTTTAGTTGCACACTGTTCTTTTTTCATTTTCATGCACATTTTTTTGCTGTGACCCTTCGAGCTAACTTGTCTTTTTATTGCTTTCAAAAAAAAATCAGCCCTGAGATAATCAGGTATGGTGCTTTCTACATTTCTTTAAAGGAGTTAGTTGATTCGATGAAGCCGGTTCAATGGTTGTCAAAAATTGTTATCGAGACTGGAATCTTACACATAATGGATAACTTACCAGAAGGGTCAAAGAAGGTTGTTATGCCACTGAGGTTTTCTGTAAGTTTTTCCAAAACCTTCTTTTTACCCTCATCTTTGTTCTGTAGCACTTTTTCGTTGACCATTTGAGGGAGGCCTTTCACCTACTAAGGAGTTTTGAGCCATGTTTTATAATCTCTGCAGATAAATTTACAGCAAGGGATCCACAATGTGAATGAGATGAACAAGATGTTTGATTACAAGAACCGTCTCGACAAGAAAGACTTGGTGAGTATTGTGCCCACATCATCAATCTTTTTTTAGTTGGCACCCACAGCATGTCCAGTTGCACATGACACATCTGTTAGTTGGCAGATACTTGTTGCAACCCGTTTTTAACTTGACCAAGTCTTTTTACTGTTTTTCTTAGCTACATCTTGTATTTGTGTCTGAAATCGTTCACGCTTGCAGGTCATGCTGCCAGTGCTCGAGTGCGCAGATGTAACCGATAAGGACGGAGGGAGGCATTATTGGGTCTTTAGTGTCAACTTGAGGGACGGACGCTTCGAAGTTCTTGATTCAAGCAGGACGCTGGACAACATTGAGCTGATGAACAACGCCTCTACCATTGAGGGGGCAGTACGCCAGCTATGGAGGAAGCATTACCCAAAGTTCAGCATCGAGCACTTCCAGATTATTGACATTGACGTACCAAAGCAGCTTGGCAAGTAAGACAATAAGCATTTCATTCCTTCTCAATCAAATACAATCATTTTGTAGTTTTTAAATTTTTCTACATGTGCAATCTTTAGTATTTTTTAGACACAGTACTAGTCTTCAATCTGTTTTATCATTTTTATGAGTTTCTAATGGATTATCTAGCTAGTTGCAGAGTGGCGCATAAGTAGTTGCACAGTGGCACATAATGAGTTGCAGTAGAACACAAGCAGTTGCACAGTAGGACATAAGTAGTTGACCAAATTATTTGGTTTTAATTTTATGTGTCATTTTTTTTGCCCATTTTTTGCAGTAATGAGTGTGGGTTGTTCGCACTGCTTAACGCCACCGAGTGGAATGGTAGCCAACTGCCCAACTACGACCCCAAGGAAGTACTCAACATCAGGAACAAGCTGGCGTATGATTGGGTCACCAGCGCACAACACCGCCCCATGGAGGAAGTTGCTGAGATACGACAAGGAGTAGGTCAAGTACTTTTTTTTCTGCTCCATGGAGGAAGTTGCTGGTTTGTACAATTTTATTAAGTAGATTTTGTAGTTGCACACTGCTAGTAATTGCGTTTGCAACTCAATATCATCACTTTTGTTAATACATTAGGAGCACTGGATATACAATTGTTCAACAACTAAATATTTAACCAGTTGCTAACAAAGGCACAAATAGCAACTTTTTTTACACAGTGCATGAACTAATTCAAGCAGCATAAATTAGATAAAGAGGAATCATAGATGTTGAATGTGTCCACTTGGTCCCAACATTGCTAAAAAAGACATCATTATTTTCCTTTTTTGTTCCAAAGTTACAAATAAGGAAACAGAATCACAGGAGCCTCTGTGGACACACACCAGTAGTGTGCTCTGTAGATTGGCACTGGCTGCATTTGTTTTTCTTCTTTGGGTGTAGCTCCAGCGCCGATTTGTACCGTCGACTCTTTGCCCTACCCTTTGTAGTAGACCTTGGAGGATCCCTGGGCACAAAATCATCAGAAGCTTGTGCAAGGGATGCAGCTCCAACGGGCAGAGGGACCGCCACGATCACCTGTGTAATAATCATATAAAAAGTTTAGTATTTTTGTTATTGTGCAACCAGCACTGATGTTCTGTGCAACCACACAGTACATTTTGTGCAACTAACTGGTTGTTGTGTGCAAGTTAAGTTGAAAAAAACACCTGCAGTAGCACGGCCTGTCATGGTACTTGGATTGTAGTCGCCTATGGGCAGAACATGAAAAACAAGTTAGATTTTTAGCTTGATCCTCAAACTAACACAGCGCACGCAACTAGGCAGCATGTCTCTGTTCAACTGGGCACTATGATATGTGCAACTAAAGTCACTCACCCTAGTTTTTGTTTTGGAGTCGGTGAAGGTACTAACCTGGGTTATGAGCCCCCTGAGTCCTGCCTGTAGGTCCATTGGGAGTAGCACAAAGGGCACTGCTAGTTGGGCCTGGCGGGGGAGGAGGTCTTTGAGGGTTGGCATCACCTATAGGCAGAACAGGACAAACAAGTCAGTTGTGTTTATCTTTTTGATGCTCGAACTAACACAGCATGCGCAACTAGGTAGCCTGTTCGGTGCAACTGAGCACCATGATGTGTGCAATTGGAGTTACAGACCTAGTTTGATGGGGAGTTGGGGGCAGGTAATTACCTAGACGACGAGCCCCCGAGTGCTGCTCTGAGGGTCATTGGGAGGAGCATGCGGTTGAGGAGGTGGCGGAGGATGCCGTGTACAGCCGTGGAGGGGAGGAGGTCCTTGAGGGTTGACATCACATATATGCATAATGGAAAAATAAGTTAGCTGTGTTATCTTGATGCTTGAACTAACACAGCGTGCGCAACTAGGCAGTATGTTCTGTCCAAGTGGCTACCATGGTGTGTGCAACTGGGCACAATGGTGTGTGCAACTGAAGTTACACACCTAGTTAGATCAGGAGTTGGGGCAGGTAATTACCTGGATGATGAGCCCCCTGATTGCTGCCTGGAGGTGGAGGAGGTCCTCGAGGGTTGCCATCATCTGATGGCCCTGTTGCAGTGATCGGTTTTTCTTTTTCTTGGACTTGTTCAGGTGGCCGATCTCGGTACGTGCTGCACGCGATATGCTTGTATACAATAGCTTGTGCTGGATCGAACCACTCGCAAACTTTGCTAGTTTCAAAATCGTATATCATGTTCCTCTCCTTATCTCGCTTCTTTGATTGAGGAGGCATTTCATCCGGTTGCTCATAACCAGTCCCTGGCGCACTAGGTACAGCAGTAGGTGTCCACCGGCTTAGCAGGTACCTTTCCGGTATGACATCAACGCCAACATGGGTGAACACCTTGAGGATGTGGCAACAGAGGATGCCGTCCTTGTCCATTTTACAACACTCACACAAATAGGAACCCTCCTCCACCCTTGCCTGCACCAAGTAGTTTCGAGAACCATATTTCGCACCAAATTCCTGGTTCGGTCTGAGCTCAAACGCATCAGCAGTAACTTGGAATGCATTATAACGTCTAATCAGCTCAAACTCTTCTCTAAACTTGCGGTAAAGGTCTCTAGTATAGGTTTTGTAAGCTTGCTTCTCTATTGGGAAGTTGGACCACAACTCAATCTTAAGGTGTTGTGTCCTGTAATCATTGCAGCCTTCCTTGGCAAGGATGTGGTTCTGTATTTTTTCATATTGCTTGACGAAGTTCAGCATTGAGTTGTGTGGGTTCACATATCTTTTGAGGACGGCGTTGAACCCCTCACTACGCTGTGTAGACTGGAGGAAGGGAAAGAACCTGTGTTTGAAGTAGCACGACACCCAAGTTGACCTGTATTCGTACAACTTCTCAAAGTGCGTGTGTGTCATAGCCTCATACTTCATCATTAACCCAGCCCAATTCTGCTCAGACTCGTCTATAGTGAAGCTGAAGTCAACACACTTGTTGAAATCATCAGAGAGTCCTGGATTCCGGCACAGCAACCAACCAACCTTTTCCTGAGCCTTTTTCATGATGTGCATCGACAACAACGGTGCACGGTGGTTGGAAAGATGCTCTGTATTGACTGCCTCATCGCACCATCCTGATCGGTGATGAAGTTGTCAGGAGGTTTGCCATCCATAGCCTCTAGGAATGCTCCAAAGACCCAATCAAAGCTCGATGCCAACTCCTGCCTCACAAACGCGCAACCCAGCATGAAAGATTGGCCATGTCGGTTTATTCCTATGAAGGGCGCGAAAGGCATATTGTACAAGTTGGTCATGTAGGTGGTGTCAAACGATATGCAATCGTGGTACGCCTCCGTATAAGCTTTTCGAGCTAAGCCGTCTACCCAAAATATGTTGACAACTCTGTCCTCTTCATCATATTTCACCTTATAGAAGAAGTCTGGATCGGTTTTTTTTATATCCTTGAAGTGCGCAATTGTCTCAATCAGATCACCCTCCTTTGTGTCATCTCTACGGAAACTTGTACAAAGATTTGTTATTGCCTTTGGTCCGAACGGCACCATCATCTCAGATCCATAGAACTCTGCCATTACATGCATCATTCGTCCTGCATAATACAAAAACAAACAGTATATCCTTTTTTTAGTTGCACAAATGCGCACATCCAGCTGCACAGTAATAGGACACGTGTTGGCATAGAAGATAATCACAGGAAATGGACACCTAGCTACACCTTTTTAAAAACACTTTGTACAGTAAAGACAATCTAGTTGCACAAGAAGCACCAAATGTGAAATATAAAAAGCATGGGAAGTTGGACAGCAGTTGCATAGTTAAGCCATTTCAGTTGCACAGTAGTACCATAACAGTTGCACACTGGACTGCCTAGAGGGAAACTTAATTCTTCAAGGGATATAGAAAAACACCACACCTGTAGTCAAGTTGCAGTTATACAAGATGCGCAGAAACTCCTTTTCATCAGGTGAGATGCCTTGGTGGGATCTCAAGTATTTGGACAATGAAGGTTTGTTCACGAGCGGATGATTGTGGTCACGAACAAAGTGCGTCACCTCCCATCGCCCATCTATCAGCTTCACCAACATTTTCGCCTTGCATTCAGTCTGCTTTATTGTCTCGCGTTTGCGCTTCTTCTTCTTCTTACTAGTACCACCCTCCTCTTCAGCAAATATTGGAGGTTCTTCTTCCATCTCCTCATCACTGTTAACAGATGTTGGATCTGGAATAGGGTCCAGGTAAGGAGGAGCCTCAGCTCCTCCATCATCAGCTTTGGGCTTCTTGAATTTGTTGCAGCAAAACTGTTGTTTTATCAATTCATTGGTGCGGTGTGACCGTCTAGAGGTGTTCATCTTGATAGAGAAACCCATCCAGAAAAGCGAATCTGTTGTAGTGATCCTTAGCAATTTGAAGGCTGTCAAACCTCATGCCAACATAGGGTTCCATAGGTTGAGAACCAGCCTCATCCTCTCCTTCTTCTACTTGCACAACTCCACAATAGCCCGAGCTCCTAGCTCAGTCCTGGTTGGACCAGAACATTTGCCTCGGTTCTGTGTCATCAAGAGTATGGCTCTCGATCGCAAAGACACCACTACAGGGCACCACGGGCTGATGGTGGCCTGCCACATTGTCATGGCCCGTAGGGTTACCATCATGACTTGCCTGCGTGTAGTAAACAGATCGACCATTTTCTGTCCAGTTTCCTTGTTGTATGCTGGGTTGCTGCTGATCCATATCATGAGGAAGCTCATTCAGATCTGGAGGCAACTCATTGAGATCAAGCATTTTTTCCCTTTGTTTTTGGATGCTGCCACACACTCCCTGCACATATATAAAAAAGAAGAA
This sequence comes from Aegilops longissima, assembly GCA_021605205.1. Lineage (NCBI taxonomy): Eukaryota > Viridiplantae > Streptophyta > Magnoliopsida > Poales > Poaceae > Aegilops > Aegilops longissima. The sequence continues at coordinate 51,177 of JAHIAM010007185.1, forward strand.
ATTGATGTCATCAGTTGGTAACCACAGAAAAACTGTGTTTCAAACAACCTAAAAGCAACATGACCGTAGCATAATCTTTTATTATAACAGTTATGAATTTTTTTGTTTGCACAGAGTTGTTATGTTAGTTGCACAGTTTGCAGTAAATAACTGGCAAGAGCATGACTTCTTTTTGCTACAGAGTTTTTCTTACCTTTTCCCTTTTTGTTTTGTTGCAATGATTTGTAGGTTTTTGTTTCGCAAGGAGCTCTTTTCAGATTTTTCTGCACATAATTGGATGCTACATTTGAGAAGGAAAATCCAGGTGAAAGAAGAAAGAAGAAGTGGAGGACAGATTATAGTTAATATGGTTCTAGATCTGGTATATTTGAACATATTAATATGGTTTGGAATAGGTGTGGGACCAGAATATATGCGTGGGACAAGATTATGTGTGTGAATATGTTAATATGGTTTGTGGCTTCATCAGCCATGGACAAAAGTTCCTATGTTTTTCCTCTTGCAGTACAGATTTGTGGTTTTCGCTAGAATAGACGTCTCAATTTCCAGGATTTCCACTTGGCCAGCATACATATTCAGTTGGACATTCAATGCTTTTAGTTGGCTAGAATAGATGTCTCAGCTGGCCAGGTTGCATTTTTTTCAGTTTGTGGCCAACATGCATGTTCAGTTGGACAGTTAATGCATTCAGTTGGCTAGAATCGATGTCTTAGTTGCCTAGAATATATGTCTTAGTTGGTCATCAGTTTTTGGCCAACATGCATGTTTAGTTGGCCAGGAAACGTGTTTTTTTATTTCCACATATAATACATTTTTTCCAAAGTGTTCACTCAGAAACATGTATTGCCAAATATATGTTTAGTTGGCAGGATACATGTTTAGTTGGCCAGGATACATGTTCAGTTGGCTGGGATGCATGTTCAGTTGCACATTTATGAATTTTTCGTTGCACATGTTCAACAAAGCATTGGGCAGTCAATTTTTTGTTCATTCTGCAAACAATAACTAGAAGTTGGCTTTAATCCTGTTTTAATTGGCCAGAGAACTTGTTTTTAGTTGGCTTGTTTTAACACATCCAGGTGGTAGTTTTTGGCATGTTTAACACATCCAACATGTTTAACATCTGGTGTGATGTGTCAGATTCACCTCTTTTTCCTGTTGCACTACAGATTTGTGGTTTTCGCTAGAATAGACGTCTCAATTTTCCAGGATTTCCACTTGGCCAGCATACATATTCAGTTGGACATTCAATGCTTTTAGTTGGCTAGAATAGATGTCTCAGCTGGCCAGGTTGCATTTTTTTCAGTTTGTGGCCAACATGCATGTTCAGTTGGACAGTTAATGCATTCAGTTGGCTAGAATCGATGTCTTAGTTGCCTAGAATATATGTCTTAGTTGGTCATCAGTTTTTGGCCAACATGCATGTTTAGTTGGCCAGAAAACGTGTTTTTTATTTCCACATATCTACATTTTTTCCAAAGTGTTCACTCAGAAACATGTATTGCCAACTATATGTTTAGTTGGCAGGATACATGTTTAGTTGGCCAGGATACATGTTCAGTTGGCTGGGATGCATGTTCAGTTGCACATTTATGAATTTTTCGTTGCACATGTTCAACAAAGCATTGGGCAGTCAATTTTTTGTTCATTTTGCAAACAATAACTAGAAGTTGGCTTTAATCATGTTTTAATTGGCCAGAGAACTCGTTTTTAGTTGGCTTGTTTTAACACATCCAGGTGGTAGTTTTTGGCATGTTTAACACATCCAGCATGTTTAACATCTGGTGTGATGTGCCAGATTCACCTCTTTTTTGAAGCAGATTCTCCATGGATCCATGAAGAAGGGGGAAGTGAAGTGGAGAGGGGGCTTACCTGCTCGATCTTACTGCCTGGTATGGCTCTGACCACCCTGCCCTTTAGATCTTGAAGCAGCTCCTTCTACTTTGGGGCTCCCATGGCGGCTGTGTAGGAGGAGGAAGAAGGGCTGGGGGCAATTGCGTTTGGATCTGTTTCTGGCGTGCAGAAGAAGAAGAAGGCAGCGTCGGTGGGGCTGAGGCGTGGGGGCGAGCGATGGCGTGGATTCTGCAACCTGGGCAGATCCTCCTTCTTTCGTGAGGAAGAAGATAGCCAGGGCGCAGTTTGGCGAGGGAGGGTGCACGTGATCCCGCGGGGCATGCTTTGGCGAGGAGGGTGCACGTGATCCCGCGGGGGACTGTTTCCTCCTCTTTTCGCTCGAGGGGGGACCAGGTGGTTTCCTTTTTCTGGTGGCCGCTGGCTAGCGATCCCAGGTGGCGGCCGCCCTCTCTCTTTCGCCGAGGGGGACCAGGTGGTTTCCTTTTTCGGGTGGCCGCTGGCTAGCGATCCCAGGGCGGCCGGCCGCCCAGCGTCCCATTGAGATTATCAAATTCTTCTACAAACAAGGCTTCAAATCCAGTTGATACTTTATACACACACTAGATTGTCAATTAAAAGTGTACTAGGATCACACATAATGCACATGTGATGTAAAGATTTCTTTTTTGGCTGTGTGTAGTAGTAAGTTCGTATTAGAGGGATGCGCCGGCGACATTGCCAAGCTGGCCATCCTTGATCATGATGTGCCTGGCCACAGGTGCCGTGAACTCGGCTGGCAGCCAGAACTCCAACGGGCTCATCAGAGGTGGAGGTGTAGGCGGAGTCAGGCTGCGCGGCGAACCTCAGGTTAGCTCACGCCGTCCTCCGGGTGCCGGTGGCGGCAGTGGTGGTGGGTGCATTGTGGGAGGGGAGCAAAGGTGGGAAGCGGATACCGTCGTGGCCATGGATCCCCGCAAGGTGCGTGCTGCGGACGGAGCGGTAGAAGAAACATGCCGCTGGTGCGATTGGACAGGGGCAGAGGGGAGCTAGGCGGGCAGGAAAAAGATAGTATCTCCATGAACTCAGCTTTTCTTTAGGAGTCAATTACACTGCTGGTGTCACAAGTTAGCATGAATGTTCAGTTTGATACTACAAGTTGTGGGCTACATCAAAGTTGTGAAAAAACATGGCTCGATTGTGCACGTACGGTGCTTTTCTAAGTTTTATACGAACTGGGTGTTGACCAAGTAAGCCAACGTGGCATTAGTTTTTACGAAAATCCCCTTCAGTTACCAAGTGTCGAAAAATTCAGTTAACAAATGTCGATCAAATTCAGTTAACAAGTGTCAAAATCTTCAGTTATCAAGTGTCGAAATCTTCAGTTAACCATTACGCCTTGAGTCTTGCGGTAGGTATACCGATTCGCAATGCGCATGCATGAGACTAATACATGCAAGCTGCCAGAAATAATAGTCAAGGTGGCCAACACAGAGATGGTGCATGGCCGACCCGAGGGTGCCGTGCCTCGTCATCGCACGTGTGATGATTGACATCTGCAGGGTGCTCCCCTACTCCCCGAGATCTATTGTGGTGAGAAAGAGCGTGCCGCCCATGCTCCTCATGGTGTCAGGCGCGTGGTCGTCAGTCCCTCTAATATCTCAATTTGCAATCTTGCAGCATCACACAATAGGAAAATATAGTGTAGATATGATACCAAAATCATCAGATTGATGTTTGTAGAGAAATGCTACATTATTTTGATTCTTGGCTAAATAAGCAGAGGGGCCGGAAAGTATAAACACGAATGAATATGGTGAAACATGAGAGATATATATTGGGCCAATACCATTGAAGAGACGTGACAAGCATGTGGCAAGTATGAGGTAACATGTACAACTTATGAGCTGCATTGCTACCTAGATTTTATTATTATTGGTTGCCAAAATCAATACCCCCAAGTAAGCATGTGACAAGATTTTGTGCATGATCTACCACACTGTCTTGATGATCTACCTTCCTGGATTCTTTTTGTGGGACCTTTCCTAGACTTAACTATATCGTAGTTTGTACTATGATCGTCCGAGCAACTAAGCATATTGCAGAATTATTTGAAGTTCCATACGAGAGTGGTGACACTGGTATTTATATTTGTTTCATGTCGTGCCGTGGTCTTACTATGAGAAACCTACATGTATACTGAGTGTGGGCGCACTCGCATCGCATTTTACATTTATTTACAGTTAATTACACATGAGAATACGAGAACAGCGGAGAAGAAGGAGGTCAATAGCACGAGGGCGTTAGTAGCCTCGCTAAGAATGGTGGTCTCGGGTAAATAGAAACCATATTTACTTGTTTGATCAGGATTAGAGTAGGCTAGGAGCACTCACAACATGCCATTAAGGGAAGCACATAATCAATGCTCATATAGAAAATGCAACTTTATCTGCATATAGGTGCAATCAACATAAAAGTTCCCAATATAAATAAGTGAGTTGTTCGATCAGGTTGTCAAAATGAGCGCTCCGACAATGCAAGGAGGAAATACCGGAGAAGAAGAGGAGAAGATCTTCAAAAACCGAGACCAGTATGGCGATTTTTGCTACACCTATGGACTAATCTTACGAAATTAAAATTAACGGATGAGGTGGTAGCATATGGTTGGAGGGGGGGAGGACCCCATCAGAATTTGGTGGGGGGCAGTGGAAGGTTAGTGGAGAGATTAGCACTAATGATGAGGTTGTAGAAAAATTGCCTCACATTACTCTACCAATGTGTTAGCTGCATCCATGCAAACTAGAAATCGCAAGGGGAAAGGGGAAAATTGGGTGGGGAGGGATCTTTGATTCTTGGAGAGCCAAGAAAGGCGGCCGAAGCAAAGAGATCTCAGCCATAATCATTGCGTATTTGCAGTGAACAACATGATTGCTGTTAAATATTTTTTGGCAGCTTATGATAAGTTAGTTAATCAGTGAGCCGATGTACAGAAGTTGTCCATAGTTTTCGGTAAGGGGTGTGGTGATGCTAGAACGGAGGATCTCAAAGATATTATTGGATTGATTTTGAGGCTCTTGACTATCCCCTAGTTGGGAACACCAAGATAAGTGTCTTTATGTGTGAGGTAAAGGGTTAGAGGTCCAATTAAGGGGCATTTCATTAATTAGAGGAACCACTTAGCTAATTCTGAACTGACATTCATGTTTCTGCTACTCCTATCCATAGATTATTATTTTCAATTGTGAATCCATCATGGATAGACTCTAGCTATGCGCTAGTTATGAATCCAACAAGGAGGAATGAGAGGTTGCCTCAACGAGAGGCGGAATTCCTAGTGGTCATATTGAGCACCTTGGTGCCCAGTGGCGAAATGGGTGTCAAGGTTGGAGCTCAACCATCTTGCAACCGGATCGACACAGGTGGCAACCTGGGCATGGAGGTTGGGGTTGGCAGTGACCTAGCAATCACGTCTGGTGGGGGCGAGGGGGCAGTGACGAAGCTAGGAAAATAATTTGATGGGGTCATGTCCATGACAATGGGGTCATCTTCAATAAGTGAGTAGTGATTAGTGCTAAGCTAGTGAAGGAATTTCTAATTTCATTGGGGTCAACTGACCCCAATGGCTACACAACAGCTTCGTCCCTGCGAGGGGGTGCCAGTTCTTCATAGGGATGGCGATTTTAGGGGGTGGGAAGAAGCGAGGTAGGAGGGCTACGCCTGAGGCAAAATAGGTGGGGTGCGAGGAAGAAGAGGCTGGGGTGGGGCGGCGACAAGCATCAATCGCGGCGGCAGTGAGAGTATGCCCGAGGTGACGCCCTCTATTACTACGTGCAAGATACGTGAGCTAGTTACTATAGTAAGATAGATTCCAATGGGCTAAATGGAATAGCCTAATAATTATTTTTGTCTGACTAAAGCGATTTTAGTGGGATGGGCTGGTTAGTCACACTTTTAGGCCTATTTCCACCTGCGGCTCTATGGCTTGCCTGAAACAACAAAGATGTTTGTGTGAGAATGTAACATCTCGACAATTTTGACGGGGCGGTAAGAAAGGGCGAAGGAAGCCTTGTTGGGTTGCATGGGTTGTCATGACCACAACAAAAGACTTACGAGACCTTGGTTTCCGTGACTACAAGATTTTTAATCTGGCACTTCTCTCTAGACTAGCATGGCGAGTTATGAATGATTCGGAGTCTCTCAATGCTAAGATCCTCAAAGAAAGTTACTTCCTGAACTGTTCTTTGCTGGAAGCCAAACTGGGCTCGCGCCCCTCGCAAATCTTGCCAGCGATCGTTGATGGACGTGATATTATGGCTCAAGGCATTAGAAGAAGAGTTGGTGATGGGGAGGCCACTTATATGTGAGATCAAAATTGGATTCCGATGGAAAGTTTCAAGCGAACGATCATCTCACTTGTCCAACATCCACCGCAATTAGTAGCGGAGCTAATCGATGCTATGTCTTCCGCATGGAAAGAAGAATGTGGTACGATCAGTTTTTACCCCCTTTGATGCAGAGGGAATTCTTAACATTCTGTTGTGCACGAGGAGAATTTGAGATTTTTGGGGTTGGAGTGAGGAGAACCGCGACAACATCTTTGTCCCCGCTGCCTACCGTATGATCATTAGAAGAAAGATGAGCAGGGAGAGTTGGCTGGAGAAGAGTGCATGCATGTCTCATATGGCATCCGGAAGTAGGGGATGGAGCTAACTTTGAAAAATCTTAATCCATTCAAAGCTCAGGGCGTTCCTATGGCATCTAGTTGAACAGTTGAAACCGACGGGCGACCTCCTTCACCATAGGAACATGGCGACTACAAGAATATGTCTTTGTGTGTTGCACATGATACTTCACTAGTAGAAAAAGGGCCTTTTGTCCCGGTTCGTAAGGGCCTTCTGTCCTGGTTTTAGAACCGGGACTAAAAGATCGTTACTAATGCCCTTCGCCTTTAGTCCCGGTTCTTACACGAATCGGGACAGATGGGCCTCCACATGGCCGCTGCGGCCAGCCCAGGCAGGGGGGCCTTTGGTCCCGGTTGGTGACACCAACCGGGACCAATAGGCATCCACGCGTCAGCAGCTGGCTGGAGCTGAGGGTTTTTTTTTTGAAAGGGCTGGTTTAGGGGTTTTGGGGATTAATTTAGGTTGTTATTAGCTAGCTAATAGAGAGAAGTGTCCTCTCTTCTATATCTCCGTGCTTGGTTTACCAACGCTACTGCTATGCCTAACGTTAACATGGCTTAGATTGAAGTGAAGGCAACATGTGGTGCATGTCGAAAGTAATATTAATCCTAACTTGATCAAGTTTGGATTGTACTACTTTCGACATGCACCACATGCATGTTGCCTTCACTTCAATCCAATCCATGTTCATTTCACCCGCTCGCATCATGCATCGTCATATATAATAACAAGTCCTACTAATTAATCAGCATCATACAACTTCTACTCGTTATTAATAACAAGTCATACGATCATCATTCTCATAGTCATCGAACCAACCCTACTTAATTGTTATTAGCACATGATCATCAGTATTAGGTATAAATACCCTCTTTAAGGTAAAATAGCATAAAACAATATAGACCCTGACTCTAAATTATGGAGAATGGAAATCATCTTGTCTTCAATTCTTGCGTTTCGCTTCCTTTTGCTTCCAAGAACCTCCTGACGACTGTCCATACATTTTTTCCATTCTTTGATTATCATGTCTCCACTTCTTTTAGAAATCCGGTATGGACAGTTGAGATTCGTAGGACGACCTGGTTGTATGTTCCAAACAACAAGGCGACCGTGCTGATACATCATATGAGGCACAAAATCATTCGGGATTATCTGTTGAAAAACATAGTAATAACTTCGTAGTTAGCAATGATGTACTAGTTTAGAAGTATGCAAAAGATGCACGGATGTCGTAATAGTAAAAAATATTACCAGGGTATCTCCATAGTAGTTACCGTAGTTCAACACGTGCACTAGTGGCACGTATTAACCATAATGTTGAGGAGTTCAATTGTAGATATTGTAATCCTCAAGATCAGTACAAAATGCGATCAGATGATTTTTCTTCTTATAAGTTAATTCGGAGCCATCGGTGTAGTGGGTTTTGTCTACCATCTTCTGCACATTCTTTGAAGAATGAAAATAAGCTGTCAATGGAAATAAGTTGTCAATTATTTTGAAATAAACAATATAAATTACATAATAACTATGTTTGAGAAGCTCACATAGGGGAAAAATTCGAAGCGTATCAACAAGGACCTAAATGTCCATATTGTCTTGCTCGATTTTAGGATCACCAGGATGCATGGTGACAAGCATACCCTCATCAAAACCATACATCTTGCAAAGTGCTTCCCAATTTTTGCAACCAAAATGGGTTACACTCTCAGAATTGTACAACTTTACTTCAAAATCCACACCATGATGGGTCCTTAGGTGAATTTTCTTTGTTTCCATACTTTCATGGTCTTCAAAACCCATCCTCTCCAAAACATAGCGTCTTGCATAACATGGGATAAGCTAGTCGAATTGGAAAAGATGAAAAGTACACGTTTAAATAGTTGAAGTCGTGCTTAATTATGAAAAAAACTATCGTCGTCGTTAGTACCGTTTCAACATCGAAGGTCTCCTCGAGCTTAATGCTAAAGTGCCGATCTTCGTCCAGCTCAAGGAACCTGTCGCACATACCTCGATCGTCGTGGCACTGTCGCACTCCCCCGGGCGGTTTTCATCGTCCGAGTACGATATTTCCTATGTTCATAATTCAAATATTAAACTTGTACAATTAAATATATGTACTAAAAACCCTAAATTAGATCATTATTATTCATCACGGGTTGACTATCGGTCTGTCAAGCCTTTTCTTAAAAACTCTCAGCTCATGTGGTGTACATAGTCGACCGTCGGTGAAGGTAGCTCCTTCTTTCATTCTCGAGTGCATTACACCAAATTGTCTAGCACACGGGAATGAAGGAGAAGCTACCCACACGACAATAGTCGGGATTCTTCGTCCTCTCATATAGGTGGAGACTCGACAGACTTAAAGTCAACCCGAGGACTCATATTATAGGACACATATTGACATGGAGATTTGGCTAGTCTCACCTCGAGGTCAGAGAGGGGTCGGTGACGGGGACAACGGCGCAGATGATGGAGGGGGCTCCTAGATTTCTGCATAGTGCTCTCCAATTTTAGCATTCAAAGTAGGAGTACTTTTCCAATTTGAGCATTCAATAAGCAAAACCAAATCGTAAAATAAAGTAGTATTTAAATTAGCATGCATTCAATTATAAGAAAAACTACATCATCTCTTGTGTCCATACATCGTCGAATATTATCACTAATTCTCCTCGAATACTATCATACATATAGCTTCACTAATACAGCTAGAACCGTAGCGCCCGACGGGTATCGTCGCGGGCGGTGGACACCCAAAGAGAAGGAACCATCACAGGATCATAGCTCCAGTGAGATCCCTGAAGAACCTGCCAGGTATTGTCGAACCTGCCCTCCAACGCAACCATGTAGCGACGGACGTGCTCGTCCTCCTCGCTGACATGGTGACGTACCACCTCCGCGGTATCCGGAAGCCTCGGCACCGTCACTGGCCCACGCGACCGCCACCAAACAAGGATCGGGTCAACAACGGGCTGGCTCCTCACCAACCTACGCCCCCCGGAAGGTAGCACATCTCAATACCAGCCCGGCGGAGCCCAGTCCCGGACATGGCCCCTCGGATCAAGCCGGCCTCCTCCGCCGAGTCGACGACGAGGATGCGGGATAGGCATCGTAAAATGAACTAAAAAATAAACTAGTTCTATTAATTTTCTTGCTACAATATAAACTACTTCTATATATAGTAAAATAAAGTAGTTTTTATTAAATCAACTAGTTCAACTACTAAGCACTTACTATAAATAAATAAAATAAAGTAGTTCTTACTAAAAATAAACTACTTTATATATAGTAAAATTTAATAAAGTAATTTTATTAAATCAACTAGTTCAACTACTAACCACTTACTATAAATAAATAAAATAAAGTAGTTCTTACTAAAAATAAACTACTTCTATATATACTAAACTTTAATAAAGTAGTTTTATTAAATCAACTAGTTCAACTACTAAGCACTTACTATAAATAAATAAAATAAAGTAGTTCTTACTAAAAATAAACTACTTTATATATTGTAAAATTTAATAAAGTAGTTTTATTAAATCAACTAGTTCAACTACTAAGCACTTACTATAAATAAATAAAATAAAGTAGTTCTTACTAAAATAAATTACTTCTATATATAGTAAACTTTAATAAAGTAGTTTTATTAAATCAACTAGTTCAACTACTAAGCACTAACCTAAAATCGATATCTACTAACCTAAATAAAAATTAATACATATATGAAAAAAAATATATAAACAAAAAAATGCTATAAACATTATATTCATACATACATAGCCACATCCATTCATCATATAGCTACCACATACATATATACATTATATATATGAAAAAAATGCAATGAACAAAAAAATAATACAAATTATATGAAAAAAATGAACAGAGCCGTGGCGGCGACGACTCACATCGGGGGCGGCGAGGGCGACGGCAACGGCGGCGGGGGGCGGAGGGCGACGACGATGGTGATGGGCGACGGCTCGGGTGCAACAGACGGCGACGGCGACGGCAAGGGGGGCGGAGGGCGACGGCGACGGCGACGGCATGGGCTCGAGGGGCGGAGGGCGATGGCGACGGTGACGGGCGACGGGCGACGGTGATGGGGCAGCCTGGCGGCGCCGTGGATAAGCTCGCGGCGTCGTCGGGCGGGGGGCAACTAGCGATGGAAATATGAAAATTTCCCAAGTGCTAGCTTATATAGCAAAGGCTTTGGTCCCGATTCGTCGCACCAGCCGGGAGTAATGAGCCCTTCAGTTCTGGTTGGTGGCACCAACCGGGACAAAAGGCCTCTTTTCAGCAGCCCAAAGGGGCGGGAAACAAAGACCTTTGGTCCGGGTTGGTGGCACAAATCGGGACAAAAGATGGGCATTGGTCCCGGTTGGTGCTAAAAACCGGTACCAATTCCTCCCATTAGTCCCGGTTGGTGGCACCAACCGGGACCAAAGGTCGTGTGCTGGTGCGGTGCGGTGCTATGTTTAGTCCCACCTCGCTAGCCGAGAGGGGCTCAGAGTGGTTTATAAGCGCTGTCGAACCAACCACTTCGAGCTCCTCTCTACTCCAGGCTTACGGGCTTAAATTCACTCTCTGTGCTTGTGGGCCTATTGGGCCTACTGCGGGCCTGCATCCTGGCCCTAGTAATGGGTTTCTAGTCGTATGCAGGCCGTGGTGGCCCGGTAGGTGGCACTTTTTTTATTTTTTCCCAGTTTTTTTCCTTTCTTTTTTGTTTCTAATTACTTATTTATTTTCTTTTATGATAATTCTTTTTGCTATTAAAGTTTGTAACAAAATTCTAATTACTTATTTATTTTCTTTTATGATAATCCTTTTTGCTTTTAATGTTTTGAACAGAAAATACTTTGATAATTTTAGTTACATAAATTCTATATAATTTTAGTTTCAATAATACTAGAGCTTTATAAAAGCTTTTTAGTTGATTCCTTTAGTACCAGTTCTAAGGCTGTTACAAAGTCATTTTACTTGGTACAGGTTCTAAGGCTATAAGACCCTGAAATTAAAAAGCATTTCAAATGAACACTGAAAAGGTTGGAATTTGGCATGGTATCATCATTTCATCCAGATAGCTTATGCAAGAAAGTTGAGAGGGTTACGGCAAAAACTGGATGCACTTCATGTACAAAACGGACAATCTATTTCGAAGTATCAGGATTTCATACGGAAACTTGTCTGTTACAATAGGCATTTCAAATGAACTACGAAAAGGTTGAAAGTTGGCATGGTATCATCATAATAGTTGTGGAGAAAGTCTTCACTTTTTCTGTGCTTGTGTCCTTTCCTTATTGCGCCGTAACCATGGATAATCATAATCATTTATCAGGATGCTTGGGTCAGCCTTGACTTTGAAGGGAGGAATTTCATGAAACTTTTCATAATCTTCAGACATGTCTGTCTTGCCCTCCACTCCTAAGATGTCCCTTTTTTCCTGAAAGAACTATATGGCGCTTTGGCTCATCTTATGATGTATTCGCTTCCTTATCTTTTCTTTTTCTTGGTTTGGTAGTCATGTCCTTCACATAGATAACCTGTGCCACATCATTGGCTAGGACGAACGGTTTGTTAGTATACCCAAGATTGTTCAAATCCACTGTTGTCATTACGTACTGTGGGTCTATCTGTACCCTGCTTCCCGACAGATTGACCCATTTACACTTAAACAAAGGGAGCTTAAAATCATGTCCGTAGTCAAGTTCCCATATGTCCACTATGTAACCATAATATGTGTCATTTCCCCTCTCGGTTGCTGCATCAAAGCGGACACCGCTGTTTTGGTTGTTGCTCTTTTGATCTTGGGCGATCGTGTAAAATGTATTCTCATTTATCTTGTATCCTTTGTAAGTCAATACAGTCGAAGATGGTCCTCTGGACAACGAGTACAGCTCAGCACAAATAGTGTTCTCACCTCTGAGACGTGTTTCCAACCAACTGCTGAAAGTCCTGTGTTCACTTGTAATCCAGTCGTCGCACCGCTCCGGGTGTTCGGAGCGCGGACTGTTCTTGTGTTTATCGACATACGGCGTCACCAAGGTAGAGTTCATTAGTACTGTGTAGTGTGCTTGAGACCAAGAATATCCGTCCCTACATATTATTGAGTCACCTCCAAGCGTGCCTTTTCCAGTCAGTCTCCCCTCATACCGCGATTCAGGGATAGCTATCTTCTTAAGGCCAGGAATGAAGTCAACACAAAATCCAATGACATCCTCTGTTTGATGGCCCATGGATATGCTTCCTTCTGGCCTAGCGTGGTTACGGAGATATTTCTTTAGGACTCCCATGAACCTCTCAAAGGGGTACATATTGTGTAGAAATACGGGGCCCAGAATGACAATCTCGTCAACTAGATGAGCTAGGACGTGCGTCATGATATTGAAGAAGGATGGTGGGAACACCAGCTCGAAACTGACAAGACATTGCACCACATCACTCCTTAGCCTTGGTATGATTTCTGGATCGATCACCTTCTAAGAGATTGCATTGAGGAATGCACATAGCTTCACAATGGCTAATCGGACGTTTTATGGTAGAAGCCCCCTCAATGCAACCGGAAGCAGTTGCGTCATAATCACGTGGCAGTCATGAGACTTTAGGTTCTGGAACTTTTTCTCTGGCATATTTATTATTCCCTTTATATTCGACGAGAAGCCAGTCGGGACCTTCATACTGAGCAGGCATTCAAAGAAGATTTCCTTCTCTTCTTAGGTAAGAGCGTAGCTGGCAGGACCTTCATACTGCTTTGGAGGCATGCCGTCTTTTTCATGCAAACGTTGCAGGTCCTCCCGTGCCTCAGCTGTATATTTTGTCTTCCCATACACGCCCAAGAAGCCTAGCAGGTTCACGCAAAGGTTCTTTGTCACGTGCATCACGTCGATCGAAGAGCGGGCCTCTAGGTCTTTCCAGTAGGGTAGGTCCCAAAATATAGATTTCTTCTTCCACATGGGTGCGTGTCCCGCAACGTCACTCGGAACAGATAGTCCGCCGGGACCCTTCCTGAAGATTACTTTTAAATCATTGACCATAGCAAGTACGTGATCACCGTTACGCATGGCGCGCTTCTTCCGGAGATCTGACTCGCATTTGAAATGCTTGCCTTTCTTTCGACATTGATGGTTGGTCGGAAGAAATCGACGATGGCCCATATACTTTCGGTGTCAGCTAAACAGTGCGTGCATGCGTGGTATCCTTGTTTGTCTGTCCTGAAAGGTTACTGAGAGTGGGCCAATCGTTGATGGTTACAAACAACAACGCGTGCAGGTCAAATTCCTCCTGTTTGTGCTCATCCCACACACGTATACCATTTCCATTCCACAGCTCTAAAAGTTCTTCAACTAATGGCTTTAGGTACACATCAATGTCGTTGCCGGGTTGCTTAGGGCCTTGGATGAGAACTGGCATCATAATGAACTTCCGCTTCATGCACGTCCAAGGAGGAAGGTTATACATACATAGAGTCACGAGCCAGGTGTTGTGATTGCTGCTCTGCTCCCCGAAAGGATTAATGCCATCCGCGCTTAAACCAAACCATACGTTCCTTGTGTCACGTGCAAACTCAGCCCAGTACGCTCTCTTGATTTTTTTTCCACTGCGACCCGTCTTCCATCATAACCCCTATTTCTCTGTGCCTTGTTAAAACATTATAGTGTGGCATGAAACCCTTGTAAAGCAGGTGGGTGTGAAGGATTTTTCGGTCAGAGTAAGACCTTATATTTGACTTGGGGGTCGATCATGGCTGCCGGATCATGGAGCAGGCCGGGTAAGGCCAACGGGAGCTCTGTTATGGAGTTATCAATGCCGGCAGGTTCAGTGAGGTTCATGACTCCCGAGACACAAGCATCACTATCTGAACAAGTTCAAACTGGTGATGTGCCTCGGCGCCAGTAGAGTTAAGCTCGGAATCGAGAACAGGAATGGAAAGCAGTGCTTTAGCAAGAGTCGATCAAGGGTGCCATGCATATCATGGAGCAGGCAGGGTCACCGACGGACGGCAGCTTTGTCACAACGTTGGCAATACTGGCAGCTCGGACAACAGCTCGGATCCTGGGTGAGCCTTGGAGATTTTTAAACATGGCATATTGTCCTTCCAGCGGATGTGGATAAAGAATGTGAGCCCTCGTCGGAATAGGAGCTAGTGCTCCAACGAGCATTGAAGGCGGAGTCAAAGTAAAATGTATGACCTTGTCAGTTCCTTCTAATATCTTAATTTGCACCATCACACAATAGAAGTTATATTGTACATGTGATGCATATATCATCGATATGATGTTTGATGGACAAAAGTTGCATTTTGATTCCTCGCTAAATAAACGGAGGGTCATATATGCATTGCATACATGAATGGGTATGGTAACATATGGGAGGGTATATATTGAGCCCAACACCCCCAAAGAAACTTGGCAATCATGTGGCAAATATGACACCAAGTAGCATGTACAACTCATGAGATGTTCTGTCAATCAAATTATTGTTTTTGGGTTCAAAAGCCTTGACATGTCCGTCACATATATGTATGTATGTAGCATGAAGCCTCGCATCTAACTTTCTCTTGAAATTGAGTATTCATCTAGGACGGTGATCCTTAATGAAATTAATTGGTCGATGCTTCCGTGAGGTTCATGTAACCATAATTAGTCACCAGAACTGAACGTGTGAACCCTTTGGACATGATTTACCCTTTTTGGCTGAGGGCCTACTAGCGTGCAATGTCCAATAGGAGAGAAACTTGCATCCGTCATTTTGGTTATGTATGCTCCGTTGCCTATGTAGTTTTGTTCTGCTTTGAGTTACTCTTGGGAATGACGCGTGAGAGGGTGGCCTCCCAAGACACTCACATGTGGACTGTGTGGAGCGTGTGTTGCACTAGGCGCGGGGAGCACCTATGGACATCGGTTCTGGAGAGGTGGCTCTAGGACCGCGACTACATCAGCGTCTCCCAGGATCATAGCAACTATTCTGCGTGGGAGGCGAGCCATCGTCTTCTGCTTAGCGTTGTAGCGTGAATAGTAGCGGGGATTTCCTGATTTGGAGGGGTAGTGACACTTTCCGCTCGTGCCTAGTCCTTCCAGATTGGGAAATGATTGAAATTGACCAACCTGCCAGGTCGCCCGCCCGTCGCTCGCATGCGCACTTCGCGCCGGGACCCACACGTCCTCATCGTGGCCACACACACTGTCTCACATGTCCTTATCTCTTGCTCCCGTTGAGACGAGTGTATCTCCGTTCATGAAAACTAGCGGGGTGACCCGCGCATTTGCGCGGCTAGATTTTCTATGTATTTTAAATCTAAATTTGCATTGAGATGTTGCTATAGGATGTTATGTGGACTCGCAATATTATATAAATATCTTGATAATATACACAACAACTCATTGGTTAAAAACAATTGTAGACAATATTTATATCATGAGGCAATATTAGTAGTCTGGTTTAAATTTCTTCCATCCTGTGTGATGAGTTGTTAGCAACAGATTTCGTATCCAAGAACAGAAAACTTATCATTGTGGTAAGTTCATGTCATTCCAAGTAATGATGTCTGTCTTTGTTTTTTACAAAAAACAACCCAAAAGAATGCAATATCTAACATAATATTGTGTGTGTGCACCTCCTAAATTTTGGCATATGTATGTATTTGATATAGATATGTAATGAGGAAAAGTTCACAAATCTTGGCCCGTTTTATCAACTTTTATCCTGGAATTTATCGTCTTATGTGTTTATTTTATTCTCCTCAAAATTGTATTAGCTGCTTTGATCACTTATATTGGACACATAGTTCCACCATAAGAAATAAGTGTAATGTTTGCAGAATGTATGTCTTCACTCCAGGAGTTACTTGTTTGCTTGCTTGCCATCGATATATATCCAATCTATTTGTGTAAGGCTGCAGTGTGGTATATATGGAGTAATGGACAACAACCCATCATATTGTCGGTGGCTAAA